>PVKS010027365.1:0-27569 GCA_004027875.1 Aplodontia rufa
AGAAAGAGGATGGGGGAGAGAGAGAGAGAGAGAGAGAGAGAGAGAGAGAGAGAGAGAAATAGTCAATTTTATTTATTTTTTCACCTGGAATTTTTTCCCCAACACTTAATTGTGTGTTTGTGGTGCTGGTGTTTGAACCTGGGTCCTCGTGCATGCCAGTCAAGTGCTCTATTGCTGAGCTATCTCTCCAGTCCAAAACTTCAAAAATTTCTACTTGTGGAAATACATCTTCAAGGCTCAGTTTTAAAGAACACTAAGAATGAGAACAGCACTTACCTCAAAGTGACAAAGTCTTATTGTGGTTTCCTCGCAAGCAGAGTTGAGATAAGCCAGATGTGTGAGGGGTTTATTGTGCAACGTGGCCTCAGGATGCAGGAATGAGGGACAGGGAGAGAGGAATAAGAAAGAGGGAGAGTCAATGCAAAGATGCATCACTGAGTTGGTCACCACTAGGGACAACTAGTTGAATGACCTGTGGGACTATCTCAGAAGTTTCAGAAAATATATTTTAGAACTATTCACTTTGGGGACACAAAAATATCTGCCCATTAGTTCCCACTTCCCATTGGCCAAAGGTTACCTAATAAATGTCAACCTTTGGGAGTATTGCATTAAATGAATGGCCATAGGTTTCCCATGCTGTGACATCAAGAACTTCAGATATTGAGGCAAAAAGGTGAGGAGCTGTCAGGTGATTTGCGGCTGAGGTTTGATGCAGTCTTCATGGAACTGATTACCATAGCCATGGGAGAATATGAAGTGAAATAGACTGGATTTACAGTATGCAAATATGGTGACCCAAATTCACTGCCTCTTACTGCCACCCCAAAACTTTGTTACTGAAAAATTCACACATACTCAAGTCTGATAAGCTTCCATAAAAGATCATCTGGGTATTCTCACTGCTTCTTCTGGGGATTGCTGCTCTCCTTAGGCACAGTTACCTCTGCTGGGTGCCACTTCTGTTCCTGCTAAGATTTGCCAGCTCTGCCCCTAGACACCATGCTGCACTTAAAATCTTTCCTGCCCCGTAACTTCAGGGCTTGGTTATTTGGCCAGAATTCTTCTTCTCAACTCATCCATTTTAATGAGACCTTTTTCCAGGAGACTTTTCAGTCATGGAAATATACTCTTGGAGGTAGTCTTGAGGCAGTCCATTGGTGAGCATAGCTTAGTTTAATTTCAGGAGTAAAACTACATAAATATTAGCTTGAACAAGTACAAGTATGTTTATGAGCTCTATTAAGCAGAAGTTCTAAAACAGAGATAGGAGTGGAAAATAAGGAGAGAATAAGAGAGTCAGAAAGGGAGAGGGTGAGAGAGAGAGAAAGGGAGGAGAGAGGGAGGGAGAGGGAGAGAGAGTCTTAAAACTCAGTTAGAAAGCAAAATAAATGAGCTCTCTGTTTCCTATATCTTCCCTGTACTTCCAACCATGACTACATTATGTTACTAAATACATAAATTAATTGTCCTGGGGAAGAATGGTTTCCTTGCACTGGATTGGGTTTGAAGTCATTCCCACTCTGCCTCTAAATCTAAGCCATTTTACTTATTTCTAACATTTTCCAGAGAAGGTATTTAGTGATTTTCATTATTTATCTAATGCTATTAAACTGTGCTATCTAGAATTCCTTGCAAACGATTACTGTAAAGCCTGTCTGTGTGTTGTATCCTAAGCCCAGTTCCTAGTTAAAACCCAATGGGAATAGAGAAGAGCTGTTCTGTGCTGTGTGTCCCATGAATTTTATAAATATGCTTTGACTGATGAACTACAATTTCTTGTACTTTTGAAAGCTGGGGATCAGTTGCTACCAAGTCCTTTCTTCCCAAGTGTAGTTGATCCCTGTTCTAGTAGCAAATAGGAGGGAAATCCATTTACCAGTTTTTTAACTTGCAAATGGTTCTCCTCCAGGTTCTTTCCAGGCCCTGACTTGAAGTGTCCTAAGTGGTGAGGCCTTAGGGTGTCTCTTTTCAAAGAAATCTAAACACTTCAGAGAGTTGCCTTAGCTCATCTTCCTGTACTCCTCTTTGGGTGATGTTAGTGAGATAAGGACAAAGGTAGACGACCATAACTAGGCATCTTCAGGGTCAGGAAGAAAGTGTCACAGAAGGGTGAGAGTCTGCAGAACATTGGAGATGAGGTAGAGTTCCTAAATAAGCTCATTTCCTGTTTCTGCATAAAAACACTGACCCCCCAACTTAGCCAATTTTTTTGTGTGCGGATCCTGATGATTGAGCTTGTAGACACCGACTGAAAGGAGGCTTCCGAGGTAATTGTATATGGTGTGATGTCTCTGGAAGGAATTAGCCTTAATATATTTTACGTAAATCAGAGAGAAGAGGAGGTAGAAATGGAAATCTATATGACAGTAATAATGACATTTATTGAGCACTTACTGACAGGCTATTGCTTATTTGATCTTCTGTTAACTCTATCACATCAGTCAAGACCCCTGCAGGTTTAAGTGATAGAATCTTAAACTAGCTAAAAATGGTTCTGGGCTTTGAGTTCCTCCCTGCCTGGACTCCAGATTCATGCGATTTACATGATGTCCATTGGACTTGGCTTCTCGATCCTTCCCTAGGCTCAGCTCTCCCTCTTCCACCTGTGTACCTGTAGTCAGGCAGGCTTTCTCTTGGTGATGCCTTGGAAACCACTGGTGGTAGTTCCAAGCTCACATCCTATCCCAATGAAAAAAAGGGATTTATTTCCTACGGTTCTGACAAATTTTTACGACAGAACAATAGCAGTGATTGGGTCGTAAGTCTGTCCTTGAACCTGTCGATGGCTTTAGGTGTGTGGCATTCAGTTGGCCAGGCCCAAGTCCCACACCAGTTCTCAGGGTGGAGGAAGGAAACAGCGGTAATAGAGTGAAGTTCACTCTTACCCCAAGGATAGAGAGCGAGCGAGCTTCTTCCTGAGGCAGATTTGCAGTTGCAGAAGTGGGAAAGGATGCCTGCTATTAGTCAATTTGTCTAAGGCTGGAGACCAAGTTTCTAAGAATAAATTTTGAGTTCAGAGCCAGGCAAAAGAAGAACTTTTGGGAGATTTGAGAGGGGGAATTAAGCGGAAGCCACTCCTCCTACCAAGGCACCGTGGCCAGCACCATGGCTGGCCACAGAGGTGTCCCGCTGCTCTCTGCCCAGCATGTCTTCTTTTTTGGCCCATCTCTCCAACAGTATCCCACGCTACCACCTGGGCCATGGTTCCAGGGCCCCCTCGTCAAGCTTCCCCTTGGTGGTCCCACTTCTCCTCCAGTGTGTCCTGCCTTCCCCAGTTCTCTGGCAAGCTCTGATGTGTCCCGCCTCACCTCTGCCTCAGGTGGTCTGCCTAGTGACCAGTTCTTTAGTCCTCCAATGCCCCCGTGGTGTCTCAGCTCTTCGGTGCTTGTTCAGGTCTAATTCTGTACAAGATCTCTTATTCCCATCATGCTTACAATGACACACAGGACATGTAAAAGTGACATAAGTTCAGGACACCTATTGTCCCCATTTTATATATAACAAAACAACTAAGGTTCATGATAGTTAACACTTTTCTCAGAATCATAGAATTTTTAAGTGAAAGGAACAGAATTTGACTCCAAAGCCCAAGCTCGTAGCTGTCAACCAACTGAGCTGTCATATTCTGTCTTACTTGCTTCTTGGTGACAGGTTCCAGTCTTTTCTTTTAAGGACTATGGGTACATTATAAGAAGAAAAGAAAACAAATAATTTTAGGGAGAGAGACCATAGGTTTAGATTAGCTGCTATTAAAACAGAATAAGCGAACAGCCACATAGCACTGCCTGAGAATTGGGAAGAGAAAGCTGGGGGCCTTGTTAGTTCTCATTTGCCAGAGTGAGTCTCTGCTTTTGCCCTGTGGGCTGTGTACCTTTCCCTGTCAGTGTGGTCTATCTGTGGGCTCTGGCCCTGGGTTTTGCATGGCTAGCTACTGTTGGTGGCAATGTCCTTAGAAACCTGCTAAGGCCACTTTCTGTCCTGGTTGTTCACGGCACTTCTTACGTGCTTCATTCATATTTGTTTCTCACACAGCTAAGTAAAAATGTACCTCCCCCTGCTCATGTGGACTTAACAATTGGGAAAAGGTAGTAAGCCCCTTTCCGAAAACACGCCTGGGAGACCTGGAATCATTGGAAGGTTTTCACTAAAGCACTCCAAGTCTTTATGAGAAAATAGAATTGCTCTTTTAAATAATACTTAAATCATTTAGTACTGGGATATTTGAGTGGGAAGGAAGGATATTAAAGTATACAGACTAAAATTAAAAATTAAAATTGCAAACAGATGGTTTTTATAAAACATTCATAAAATGATTGAGTGTATAAGTGGAGTTCATTGGAGATGTTGAAAAATTCCTTGTACACACCGACCACATGAGGATGTAAAATCTACTGCTAGAACTTTATCCAATGTGGCCATGGACTTTGTCTATTGCATATCTGTTCCATTAAAGTGCTCAATAGCAATGCTTGTTGAATGAAGAAGTAAACTGAGTGAGGCTTGGATCTCATGAACCAAGCAAAACTAAGAAAACGTAGGGAGGGTGTAAAGGACAGTAAGTAAGAAGGAGCCCAAGTGTTCGCAGCAAAATAGTTCAGCTCAGTTTGAATAATGTGGCAAAAATATTGGTACACAGAAGGAAGGACTAGACTCTCACAGCCCTGATTCCCAGGTGCTGGCTGACTCAGTATGACCACTGGATTTCCCCCACTTCTCCCCAAGTAGCAGTTTTCCTCTTCAATAAAATGAGGTTGACTTAGGTGATCCTTGAGAATATTTGGGCTGTACAAAATAATAATTGTACAAGATTGGAAGGAGAACAAGAGTTCCAATCTGCTGTCTCCATCCTTCCTACCCTCTTCCTTGTTCCCTGCCCTCACGGGCATGGGGTCTATCTCTGGTTCAGCTTTGCAAGTCTCCTTGAACCTTCTCTAAGCTTAGAGCCTACTTTCCTGGCAGCTCAATTGGCAGGTGTCTTTAGGAGAAGAACACAAAGGGCATCTCTGAGGGGAGCAGATGAGGACAGAGTGGCATGGACCGTGACATGGTGTAGTGCTATGCCAGGCCAGACTCAGGGCAATTTGTGCCCCAGCCAGAGCAAGAAGGTGGCAGAAGCAAGCCGAAAGCACACCCTGGATCCCTCTGGAATCCAACGAGCACTGGAAAATTTCACAAATGCTGAATTCACTTGCCACTTTACAGGAAGAGCTGAGCTTGGAGCCATCTTTCCCTCAGCAGTTCCAGTTTATTTTTCCGTTTCCCTCTGCCTTGACCATCAGGACCATCTGCCCTGGGGCATGAGAGTCTTGGGAAATAGCCAGAGACTCACACATGCACAGGTTAATCACATGACCCTAAACACCCGCATGCTCCCATAGGCTAAAACACATTTTTGTACTTCCTGCCCTTGCTCTCCAAATACATTTCTGGTCATAGAAATTTAAAACGAAGCAAGAAAAATTTGAAGCAGAGTTCCTTTCAGTATAAATGCTTAAATTCGAGTCCCAACTTTACCTTATTTCATCAGTACAATTGTTATTTTGTACAGTAAACTTATAATAATGGTAATTTGCATTTCAGAGTTTAAATGATTTGGAAGTTCAGATTTCATTTTTTTTCCAAGAATTTTCAAAGAGTCCATCCTTGAAATGAAATCACCTGGCAGAAATTAGAAAGATGTGTATAAGTATTGTTTTCTGGATCCCTGTTGCTGTTATTTGTGGTTGTCAGTAGGGCCAATATAACAACTCTAGACAAAGAAGAAGAGTAGTGGAAAGAACACTGTGCTTCATCCTGTTTCAAATTCTTATTACAAAGATGTGTGGCTTTAAACAGATAGTGGAACTCCTTGGACTTCAGTTATCTCCTTCGTGAAACCAGAATAACAAAATCTATCCAAAAGGCTACAAAGAGTAAAAGGAATAACAAAGGTTACAATACGTGGTATACATGGATAATCTATAATGTTTGAATCAACCATAATGTTATATTTTAGATATGAAGCATTTCCCAAAAACTCATGTGTAAAACAACGAAAGAAAGTTTTAAGGTGAAAAAATCAGGTTATGAGAACCTTAAGCTAATCGATGTGGTGATCCTCCTGAATGAATTAACTGGGTGGTGGCTATATGCAGATAGGGTGTAGCTGGAAGAGGTAAGTCACTGGGGGTGTGACTTGGGGTTTCCATTTTGTCCCTGGTGGGTGGAGTTCTTTCTCTGCTTTCTGGTTGAAGACACTTCCCCCTACCATACGTTTCTGCCATGATTCCCTGCTTTACCTTAGACCCAGAGCCATGGAACTGACCATTTATAGATGGAGACTTCTGAACCCAGGAGCCAAAAATAAACTTTTCCTCCTTTGTTTAGTTCTTTTTAGGTCTTCTAGGCACAGTGGTGAAAAGGTTGACTAAAATCCATGATTAATACACACTTATGCAGGGTTAATTAGTCAGAAGATATCGAAAGTAGCTAACCATACTTTTTCCTTTGGTCCTGTTGGTAGCTATTATTCAGGACAGCATCTGCGAGATTTTGATATGCTCCCTGAGTAACCAAGTAAAGTTGAAACCATATGGTTTTATGTTACAGGGATTTTTTTTTACTGATTTTTAAGAAATTAGCATACAATAAAATAATTTATAAGTGAGGCAATGCTCAGATTTCAGATAAAAATGAAGCCAATTAACCAGAATAATCCAGTCCTACTGACACAATCATTTCCATGTAAGAAGCCACACCTGCCAAAACTCAGAAAAACAGGTCCTTTGTGATCTTTCCTGAAGCACTAACATTGAGAAGCTGCCAGGGTGAAAGGAAATGAATGCTCTTTTCAGTTCTCTCTAATTCCTTGGACCCATTCTCATCAAGATATGGAACATTTGCAGGAGGGGTGGGCTTCTTCCCTCCATTCTCTATCCTAGTCAGTTTGCTCCCTAGAGGCTATTTAATGAGACATGACCAAGTTCCATGTCCTCTGGAACACCAGCTGGGTTTATCTTTGAGTCTAATACCCAACAGTGTTTACTGCCTTGGTTTCCTCTTGTTTAAAGTCATAAGTAAAAGAACATCTTGAGAGGATTTTGTCGTGGCTGCAGAAGTTTCCAGTCAGACAGCCAGCAAGGCACTTCTTGAACTCATCCTTGCTGTCTCTGCAACATGCCCCCTGTGTGGGACTAGGCTCTGAGTGGGCAGACACAAGCTGGCCAGACAAATGCACGCATGTTTTCTTCACCATGGCACGGGCACCTTAGAAATTAAAAGTGGGGGTTTCGATTCCACTCTAAACCAATAAGCAGTGGTAAGCCCCCTTTCTGAATTCCTGTCTATGTCTTCCCCATGCCTTCCTTAAGAAAATATGAAGTTCTCATCCCTTGACAGAGCAGGGTATGATCAGGGAATTATTTTAAAAGTTCTATGAGTGGATAGAGATATCTCTTTTAAGGAAATACTCAAATCTTCCAAGATCTAGAGGAAGACAGGAATTGCATTTCTCAACTACAGATTTTCAATTTTTCAGGTTAATATAGATGGACCTTTTTTTTTTCTTAAAGAAAGAGGGAACAGTGTGAAAGAGAGAGAAAGAGAGAAGCAATTTTTATTTAGTTTTTTCATGTGACTTTCGTTCTTTGGACACTTCATTGCATAGGTGGTGCTGGTGTTTGAACTTGTGTACTCCCACATGCCAGGCAACTGCCAACCTCCAGCCCTGATGGACCTTCTTTTAATGAACAGAAATTTAGTTTAACTTGGCAGAAAACTATATGACTGATTCATGGTTGATTTCTCTTTTTATGTCATTAACCTATTATGTTAGATTAAGTCTTCAAGAAATACAAACAACTATATACAATCAGGCCTCTCTAAGTAGTTGTTAAACTTCATTCAGATAAATACCATTTCCTTGGGCTTGTGCAGAAGTATTTCACCTCCCAGTTTCATAATCCTGTTTCAACTATGTCAAATGTGGTAAAATCATTCCAAGGTGGGGACCCAATAACACATTTTATTGTAGTTCTCATCGCCAAAAGTAAAAACAAACAAATAAACATCAAGAACATCAGCAACAAAAAATCTCTTGCAAGCCCATAGTGTTTATCTAGTCTGACAATATTAATCTTTTATTTGGAGAATGTTACCAACACTTGAGTAAGTACTGATATTATTGAGTTTCTATTTACCCATGTATAATTGGTTCTTTGACACCTTTCTTCTGTTTCCTTTCTTGTCTCATACTGGTAAGATGAATTTTATCATTTCATTATTTTTCTTTTATGCTCATATTCTTTTTCTATTTTTAAATGATTACTCTGGGGGATGCAACTTGAAATCTTAATGCATTTTGTTCAAAGTACACTATAACGTTCACCACTTCCTTGATATAGCTAGAACCTCTTAACTCAGTTTACTTTCCCTTTGCAAACATTACTTTTGCCATGAATTTTAGTTTTACATATATTTTAAACTCCACAAAATTGGTTACTTTGTTCTGAAGAATCAATGTTAATTTATATTTTCCCACATATTTATTTTTCCAGTGTTTTCTGAAATTTCATGTTTTCACCTTTTATGATTTTTCTTTTGCCTGAGGAATTGTTTTTGCTCTATTTCCTGTAGTGCACACTTAGAAATGACAAATTCTACCTTTTCATTTCTGAAAAATATTTTTCTTTCCATTTAAATTAGCTTTTTGCTGGATGTAGAACTAGTTTTGGTATTTTAATCTTTTAATAATTCTTGTTGTCTATCTCCTTGTTCCATTGTCTCTTGGCTTTCATCACTTCTATTGGGAAGTCATTTATAATTCTTACCGTTGCTTTACTAAAGGTACATGTCTTTCCCCAACCCCAGGTGTTCTTAAGATTTTCTCTCTGCTTTTGGTTTTCAGCAGCAGTTTGGTCATTATGTGCTTGCATATGCTTGTTTTTTTTTTTTTTTTTTTGTCACTGAGATTTTTTAATCCTTGTGACCTTCATCAGGTTTTTAAAAATTTCAGCCATTTTTTCTTCCAATATTACTTTTGGATTATTTTCTTATTTTGCTCATTTTGTGATAGCAATCACACATCTGTGTGACCTTTTAAAATGCTCCACTTGCCTCTTTTGGTTTTTCCATCCCCCACCTCCATTCCCTGTGCCTCCTTTTGGACAAAGCACAATACTTGAATCAAAAATACTGTAACTATTGTTAATTTCATTTATTTTTATTAACTTCAGACACTGTACTTTTAACTTACAAAATGTCTATTTGATTTTTTTAAAAATGTGAATTCAAAATGCCAGTTAAATTTATCCATATTTTATATACCTCTTTTGTCCATATTTCCCCTTTTTTTTCTTGATAATATCAGTTGTACACATTTTAAAGTTCTTCTCTTTTTTTTTTTTTTTTTTTGGTCACACATCTGCCTTTACTGTGAGCAGCAGGTGGGACACTTCTAGCAATTGTAAAAAAAATTAATTTACAAAAGCGGGGATGTAGTGAAACCACCTGGTGGGTACCCTTCACAGCTCATACGTAGATGCTGTAGATGCCAACCCAGAGCAAGAGGAAAAGGACTCCATAGCCCATGAAGAGTGAGGCCACCAAGGAGATGAGGAGCTCTTTGTAGATTTCCTGTACGTACTTGGTGGAGGTAACCTCATAAATGAAGAACCAGGCGGTGAAGCCAATGACCAGAAGCACCACGGTCAGATGAGGGAACACGGCTGGGTTGACTGGGCTGGTGTATCTGCTCATGGCCTAGAGCTCCATTTTGCACTGCACACAGTAAGCCGCCACTCTGCCTCATCTTAAAGTTCTTAACTGGTGACTCTGATATATGCATTATTTCTGGGCCTGTTGCTATTGTAGAATTACATCATGTATAAAAGAACCACAGACACTCCAGATGAGATTAATTTCTACCAAGAGGGGTCTTCTTTCCTCTGTTATATAAAAAGGTTAAGCCATTGATCACCTTAATAAAGCCAGAAGTTGAGCTCAGCTTGGGTTGCACTGCAATTGTGAAACCTGGTTCACTTCTTATTGTCTCCCCTTTGTCATATATGATTCTCAGGCTTTTGATTGAGAATGTTAGCCTTGAAAATTGGGTGAGAATGAGTTCTGTTCTTCATGATTTTTTTCAGCCTAGCTTTGTAAACTTCCTCCCCATGTAACTTTGAAGTTTGGTGAGTATCTTGAGGTAGAAATCTCCCTTTGTGGATCTTTGTTTTCTTAGCACCACGTATAAAATTTAGTCTTCCTTTTTCAAGTTTTCTACCTAACTACCAACATCTGGGCAAGATGCAATACATTCATCAGGTCATTGAGGACTGGAGTAAATAAAGTGCCAGAGAGTGAAAACCTTTACCAGGTGATCTGATCAACATCAGCTATTTCTTTTCCACTGGAGACATTTGACAAATTTAGGGTCCTTTTTACTTCCACAAATCTCTGATCCTTTAAAAATGTAATATTTTTGGTGATTTGTAAGACTATGGAATGAGCACAAGTCTTGATGAATCTACAGATAGCCTAGAAGTTTGAACTTTAATTTTCTGAATCATGTTCTGATTGGTTCTGACTCTAGTCACTGTCAATTTTTATTATAACAATTAAACATAAGTGCAAAATGTGTAAATAAACTCATAACCACATCTGCTCACTTTTTTGCTAGGCTTCTACTCTCTCAGAATCATATATTCATTATCTTAGTAGACATTTAATCAATATTTAACCAGTTTTTATCTAACAAGTAAACATCTATTTGATAGATAACATCAATTACTAGATAAATTTGGACCAATTTTTTTTTTAGAGAGAGACAGAGAGAGGGAGAGAGGGAGAGAGAATCAATTTTTATTGAGTTTTTCACATGGCATTGGTTGCTCCGACACTTAGTTGTGTACGTGGGTGCTGGGGTTTGAACCTGTGTACATGCGCATGCTGGGCAAGCACTGTAACTGCCAAGCCACCGCTCCAGCCCTGGACCAAATTTTTAAAACTTCACAACTATTTGTTTTACTTCAAAAACTTTACAGGAATACAACGTGTCTATTGCAATTTTTTTTTAACTTTTAATCTTTATTTGGCCTGTAATAGGTACCACTTGCAGGACAACCTATATAATATGGGCCCTTATATGGTGTTTTCATATTGAATCTGGATTCCTGCACCTCTTCTTATTGTGAAGAGTAAGTATTGGGTAAAACTTTCTGATAGAGTGGTCTGACCTAGATTGTTTTCCAGTCTCTCTTATTTTTAGCTTATAATTTTACTAAATGACATCAACTTTAAATAAATAAGTTGCACATGCTGATTCAATGAATAGAAGGTATCTGCTGATACTTTACTGTACACTATGATTTCATTGTCACAAATCAGAGGCGATTTCTACAATTAAGGTCTAGTCCCTAGTTAATACTGAAAGTCAAGTTCAAAACCAAAATTTATCATATTTAGCCAAACTACCAAATTTCAATTGGTTTTTGTCAGTTTACTACAAATTAGAGAGCAAAATATTTATTTTGAAAATTTGGGGTAGCATGTTTTGCAGCTATTTAAATGTGATAGATTCCCTAGGAGTCAGGACACCCCAAATCAGTCATTTCATAGAGCATTATTAAAGAGTTCATTGTGTTTTTTAACAGACAGCTTGAGTAACTGGTTGAAATATTTCTCAACACTAAGAATCTTGGCAAAAGTTCCATAATGGAGCACTTTTTGAGAAATCAATCTAGCCCTTTTGTGTTCTGGAATCTGCCCCAAAGTGTCTATTGTGTAGACCTCTGGTTTGCAGGTGGCAGTGAAAGACCTGGGGGAAGCTACTCACCTTTATTTTTCTATCTAGATTTGGGGCTTAGAGAGCTGTCCTCAGAAACCTTTGCAAACATCAACTATTCAGTATTCATCTTTGAATGCAACCTTGAACTGTCTGCTGTCGACATCTAACAAAAGCTTGGCTGACAAGGGATATTTTGAATTCTACGTCAGCTTTGAGTTTGCTAATCTAAAAGAATGGGCATTCTCAGTCTTTTTTGATGGCTTGTTTAGTTAATAATAATTACGTCCCATTTTGTTTGTTAGGCCAATAAACTCAGGAGCAAATCTGAACTCCTGTTATACTTATGCTGGCCTTTATAATCTTGACTATTTGTTTTCTTGCTTCTCATGGTCTAGAATTTCTACTTCTTACTCCATTTGTCTTTGTTCTCATTTGGTCTTATTATCTTGTTTATATTTGTGTTGTAAGCTACCTCAAAGACTTTTGAGGGTGAGGTGACACCTGAATGCATGCATAAACTCTAGGTAAATGCTTTTGAATCTGTTTATGGTATCTCCACATCTCTGTGACCTCAGTTAGCTTTCAACTAATGTTGAAATAGTACAGGTATCTGTTTATTCTAATCCTAGCTCGGTAGGATTAATCTGGTAGTTCCCTTTCTGAATGATTAGGAGGAGATTTTTTAAGGTTTTGTGATCTTATAACTCTCCCACTTCTTTTTGCTGTTTTTTTTCCCCCAAAATTTGCTGTTGTGCGCACTGTGATTTGGGGGTTGTGTGTAACTGCAGCATAACTTAGTTCAGTCCTATTCAGTACAGTCACTGAATTCGTATAAATTGCATTTGTAGACAGCAAAGCAGTGTGGTTCGAGGCTGATGGTGCTTCCAGAGCTCTCCTTACATTAGGTCCTTTGTTAGTGACCCCAGCAGGCAGGTGGACAGGGATGATACGGGAGGGTCATCACAAAGAAGGGCACAGAAGGCAGACGTCAACTCAGTCTTCTTTTCAGAACAGTGACGTCCTTAGTGACTGACACGCAGAGGATGCAACAGAGATCTAAGTTTTAGGTACCCTAATGACAAAAATATGTATTCTGTAAAAATTACTTTTCATAAATTATGTACTAATATTGGGTAGACTCTTGAGACGATGCCAATAATTTGTTAAAACTGAAAGAATAATGATCAGTAGTTGCTTTGTCTATTAGAACCCCAAAGATAAATCTGACTGATGTTGCCACAGGACAGGACGGGAAAGGAAAGGTATTTATTTGGTTATTTCTGTCCTGGTTTAATTTTGTGTGTTTATATACACACACATATTATATAAGTAAATATATTTCTTTTTTCTCATTTGCTTTGATTTAGTTTGATTCTGTCCAATTCTGGTGTTCAAGTTCACAAAGCCCCTTTTTCTGCTGGCTGCTCTCTCTCCACGTGGAATCCATCTTGCCGAGGCCTGTCTGAGTGGCCGTGCTGGCCCCAGAGCCCTATCTCTGTACTCCACCGAATCTGTCTTCTTTTCAGGAGAGCTAAGTGTTAACATTGTCCTGAATGCATTTGCCTTTCAGGAAGATTAATGGAGTTCACTGTGTAGCAGATAAGCTTGTCTGGGAGGAGCTGGAGAGAGCGAAGCTGTGTCAACAAGGCCTAAAGGCAGGAGAGAACCAAATTGATTACTCAGATGATCTCTGCTCCTCTCCCTTCCCCCTCCCATCTTCAATTCTAATACAATTTGAAGTCTGTATATATATTCAGAGACAGACAAAGAAGTTAATCCACACAAGATGCTAAAACATACCTAGAAAAGCAGCGAGGCGGGTAAAATTATATCTCCAAAGGAAAGAACCCATGGAATTGTCTAAGACTATGACACTCCCACATTGGGGATGGGATGCAGGTGCAAAGAGACAATGTGAGACCCCCAAGGGGCCTGCTTGAGTAGTGATAATTGCTAAAATTCCTTTCTAAGGATGATGAATCTGTTGACAATATAATCCATTTTCCTAAGAGAAGGTGTGGGAAACTTTGCAAGGTGAGAGAAAAAACACCTACCAAGGATCACCTTCCTCCATTCTCTCCCCATAAACTTAAATAAATTAGAAAATAAACATGTAAAAGATCCTATCAAAGTATTCCACTGCCAGGAGCATCTGTGTATATTGGATTGCATCTCCAGTGTCTTTTCAATCTGGAATCCCTCTTCTTGCTTCTAAAGTGGATAGAGACAGCTTTCAGACAGATTTGTTTTGCCTTCCACTTATTAAAGGTCTCCGCAGAGTTGTCATGGATGCAAAACCCTCCTTCCCTAGGTTGCCTCTAGTTGCTAACACTTGGAAAGTTTCTTCTCAACACTTCCCCTGGGCTTTTCTACTTTCTTTCAAGGGTTTCTGTTAAAATGACCTGTAGACGGTGGAGTCCAGGGAGGTTTCTGGCTCTCATCAATTCAATGAAAATGGGGATAGCTCTGTCTGTTGAGGACCCATTCCCTACTTTGCCGGTGCCATTTTCTCATTGCATAGGTACAAGAACAGAGAAATGAAATACAATCTCTCATGCTTCTTCTTATGTGTGACCTTACACAAGTACTGAATCTCTTGAGGCTTCATGTTCTCTTTCATGAATATATCCTTAACTCAAGTTACCAACTGCAATTCACTCAGCTGCAGGGTTGTCAAAGACTATTGACAATGTCAAGATATTAACCACATGTTAGCTATTCTTATTCCTACTGCCACTATTAATAGTGATAAGAATGAGAACAATGATGGTCAATTGGTCCACATTATGGGAATTATCAAAATATCGCAGGACAATTGTAGTCCATGGTGTATATTTTTCCATCAGCAAATGGTTTCAGCCGATTCATATAATTCATATAATGGTGTGTGGGCAAAAAGAAAGAAACAAGAAGAGAGAATTTGATAATATTATAGAAGAGAAACTTAGCACAGGATAAACTTGCAGCTAAACAAACTATACATCCTCTACACAGTCCACAATCTGAATGGTTGCTATGGATTGAATGTTTGTACCTCTCCCCCAGATTCACCTTTATCACCAGTGTGATGGTATTGGGAGATGGGGCGTTTGGAAGGTAATAGGGTTGTGATGGGATTTGTGCCCCTGTAGGAAGAGCTATGAAAAATCTTACTTCCTTTCTCTGCTGTCAGTCACGTGAGCATAGGATGAGTGGATGGGCCTCTGCTAAGCAGGAAGTGGACCCTCACCAGGCCTCGCATCTGCTAGCACCTCCATCTTGGACTTCCAGCCCTTGGAACTGTGGGAAATAGATGTCAGTCTATGGTTGTTTTTCATAGTAGCCAAGGTTAAGATAATATTTGTGTTATAAAATATCGCATATCAAAATATTTTGTAGCACAGATTCTGTGGCAGAGGATTTCTTCCCAGCTCATCCCCCATTCTCTGTGATACAGGGTTCAGGTGCAGCTGATGGCTAGGACAATCTGCTTTCTCTTTGTATCATGCAGCCATGGATATGTGAATAATGGGGGCATGAATATTGCACCATCATGTTTAATGGTGCCCCCAACAGAGGATAAATCACAATGCCACGGAACAAGGCTTCTGAGAAGGAACTCACTCCAAAAAAAAGGAACAACCTGGTCCTATAAACTAAGCAGAATTGAATTATAAGACCAAAGTACAAAAGCAAACACCACATGCCACCTGAACAGGAACTTGCCCAGATCCAAACAGGCACACGTGTCCTGAGAGTGAAGGGATACAGTTATTTCAATATAAATACTGTCTACTTTGGCATTCACGCAGTGATGTGAAACAGAGGGGCATTTTTCAGCTCATTGCACAAGAGCTGTGAAAGCGACCTCTGGCTTTGTCATCTCAGTTCACCATCATTTGACATAGCAGATCTGGAAAACCCTGGCAGATTGCCTGAGTACCTGACACGGGGCCTCTGTTTCAGTCTTGTCTCAAAGGGAGCATCTGGCTCCTTCCCTGCTTGCAGGAGATGGAGCAGGATTAATTCACAGCCTTAGCACATTCTCTGGAATAGTAAGTCAACAGAACCCTGGAGAGAGCCTGAAATTCCAATGAGTAAAGAAGATGTGGTTTCAGAACAGATTAGTTTGGGAGCTTAAGCAGACATGGAATCTAACTAGTACTTGTCATTTGAAGAAGTCTGCAACATAGGGTGGCCAACTTCCCCAATTTGCCCTGGACTGAGAGTTTCCCTGGATGCAAACTTTCCATCTTAAAACTGAGACTACCACAGAGCTCTTCTCCATATACCCAGACATTATGCACACACAGGCATAAAGGCAGAGACACAACATGAAAGTTTGCAGACCACATGTGAAAAACTGCAAAACTCATGTCGGTCTGGGAAGGTTCATCTCACTCTTTCATTTGATATGTGTCGGATTTCACCTGTACTAACAAGGTATCTCCCCAAGTTATCAGGTAGCCTAGTCCAGATGGCCAACCTGTACAAGGAGATGGATGTTTTGAAAGCCAACTTTAAGAAGGATGGCTTCTCAACAGCAAAGAATAGAACCCACTGTGCAGTTTCCAGCACCTGGAATTGCCCGTCTCCCACCCCCACTCATGCCTTCTCCCCCTCTAGTCAGGATATGGCAAAGTGGATTCTGTCCAAAAAGGAGAAAGCAGAGCCCCCAAGAGAAACAGGTCTCTATTGATGGAAATAAAAACTTTAAAAAATTTTCTGCATTGCCCCATTCAAAAGCTTTCCAAGCTTTCCTGCCCTGTGGAAACCATCACTAGGAAGGTTTAATACAGGACCTTAAAAAGAAACTCCCATTTCCAAACTGAACAGTTTGTCTTATTGGAGGGATTTTGTTTGCTTTTCATGCTGGACCTAAATTTGGCATCCCATGGAAGGTTTATTGCACAGCATTACCTGAGAACTCAGCCAAATCTCCCAGCTCAGGAGCGGCCGCTGAGAAAAGTTGAATGAATGGGCTCTTTTTCCCCCTTTCTTTCCTTCCCTTAACTCCATATGTTTCTCAATTTCTAGCTCATAAATATAATTAGGAAAATATTTTTAAATATGGAAGACGGAGAATGTGCGAACTTGATAAATATGAATCAAGCATCTGTGGACATGGCTCTCGTGGGCCGGCGCTCTGTGTTTAGAGAGAAATATGTTGCGACACCTTTATGAGGAAGATGGATTAGGATTTTTCTGGACGAGAAGAAAGATTTTGGTATCTAAACATGGGGTAGAGAGGCCAGGAGAATCTGGATAGCCCTGGGAGAAAACAACACTCTTGCCATAGCTTGTAAGTGTGTTTGTGGGATGGAGACATTCATAGAATCTACCTGTTAGATTATGCCGGGAGGCAGCCCCAGCAGAACTCTCGGGTCCCCAAAGGATGAGTGGAGTCAGCGCGTATGAACATCTCGAACCTCCGGGACAAATTGCAAGCAGACACAGTTCCCTGCTTGAGCAAAATGCCGTCTGTTCTTTATTGTGATGTATTTTTATACAGGTAGCAAAACAATACTTTCATTAACTGTTTCGTTACATTTGACTTCTTTTTAAATTTCTCGGTAATCCCTGTCATTAGCCATCAACACAACATACTTCCTTGAAGCATTAACCAAAATATTTCTTTTCTTTTTTCCGTAAATGTCTTTTTTGAGACATTACACCCTCTATCTGCGTTACACTTAAAGAGTACATTAAAGTCAGCTTTCTATATTTACTCACAAGTTTTTGCACAAGCATAGTACTAGGAAATTTTCTTGCTTTTGGTAATACAGTATTGTCCAGCTTTAGTGCCCTTTTCCAAGCAAGCAATTAGCATTGTATTAGAGTTCTAAATTAAAATTATGTTGTTTATCACCTTACTATTAATAACCTTACAAAAATAGTTATGTTTCCTTACTAAGTTCTAAGAAGCAGAAACTTAAACTATTTAAAAACAAAGGCAAAATAAGAAGTAGAAAAACATGTTCCTTAATCACTCATATAGTATGCAGTGTGGACACTTGATTTTTAGATAATAGATGTGTAACTGTTTACATCTGCTGTTTCTTTGTTCCATTGTCCCACATCTCCAAGGTAGCCCCTGACATCCAAGTCTCTGAAGAAACAGCAGGCACTGGACATTAGTCCATTTGCCATTAATATTAGCATTCTCCATTTTCATCGTATATTCCTGTAAAAAGCAATAGTGGGTCTGTGGGTGGAGGGTCATAATAATTATTTATTTGGGTTCCTCTAGGTGGATACCACAAACGTCCTCCAATATAATATGCTACATACGGTGGTCCCTGTACTGTGGGAACAATACATGTCCTATTATGTCTTTGATTGTTTAACTGGTAAAACATTAACAGGACTAGATGTAATCAATATGGGTGAGAGTAATTCCTGTAAATGTAACTTTCTTAAGAACTTTTCAAAGTTGGATTTCTGGTTATCTGGGCTTTTTTAGTGTGGTGTTAATACATTTTTTAAAGGCATTTCTCATCTTCCCTCAGACTCTGCAGACCTAATGAAGTATTATTACTTTTACAAAGGTCTTTATCATCAATAAATTTTTCTGGAAATCTGATCTGCAAATGCATAGTTACAAGCATGATCGTTATAAGAAAACATCCAATTCCAAGGAGAGGTAACTGCAGCAATTTCCTGGAATGGTGGCCTTCCCAAGCCCTTCCCCATGCCTGGACCTTGTCAATCAGCATGGTGGAAATGGTCCCCACCAAGATGAACTTCAGGGGAAGGGGAAGTAAGCAAACATGCATTGAATATTTACTCGGAATTCCATGGTGACATTTTCTGCTGCCATTGGCAGTACCAGAGCACAAAGAATGAGACTTCGGATGGCCAAGACAAGGCTTCTGGATGTGTGTCAAAGTGATACCCAGGAGCGGAAATGAGGCCCATACTCTAAATGGATGCTCTAGAAAGAACCAGCCGAAGAGTTCCTTGACCATATGGCCTCAAGCTAAGGAATGGAAGTTTAAACATTTATTGCTCTGTAAAACGAGACATGCTTTTCACAAAAGCATGGATGTGTTTGCAATTCTGAAACTACTCTATGGATTCTAATATTGACCAATTGAATGCATACATTACAGATAATGTTCTCATTCTCAATAAAGATGGAATGAATCCAGTGGTGTTAGATTGGAACTGGAGCTTTCACTGTGAATTCATGACATTAATTACATAGATACAGAGATCAATGCACATAGTTATAAATACAGAAATGTATGCAGCTGTAAAGGTGTGTGTGTGTGTGTGTGTGTGTGTGTGTGTGTGTTCACACATACATCCATTTCCTAGCTCTGTTCTCTCAGAAAGCTTAAAACCAAGGAACCCCAGTGACAATGAGCACATCTGGCATCCAGATCACAGATTCTAAATGCCATTTTCTATTAAAAGAAATAGGGGCTCTTTGAAGGAATGGCTAGTTTCATGGTGGGGGAGGAAAAATGAAAGATGAAACTGGAATATTGTTTTATTTTTGAAAGAAAGAAGATGTCCAAAGTATGATGGGGACTTGTCAAAAGGAGAGAGAAACCAGCCTGGAGGAGCTTCAACCTGCCAATTCCGAGACAGTTTGGACAGCAGACTAAATTATGACTGTACACAATTATTTCCTATTGAATTAAAACAACAGTCCACTGGCTTACCACACTGAGGGGAAGGGAAAGCTCTTCCTTATATGACAAAGTCAACAAATAAATATAGAAGGGAGGACGATGTTAGAAAATCACTATTTAACAGAATAGTGAGGATGTCTCTAGAGAGTAAGTCCTTTGAAACTCCTTTGTAGGAACTCACTGAACTTCTGACTGACCTTTGAGGTGCAAAGGATCTGAATTCTGCAGCACTAATTACATCAACCTAGACAGAGTCACGTCTCACTTTTTAATAGGACTGTGCCCAAAGCCTACCATTTAGGATGATGTGTTGGGTGTGGAATAGGGGCCCTCCCCTGCCACGAACACTGATGATTTCACTCCAAGTTCAGACTGGCCTTAGAAGCTGAAGACAAGCACAAAAGCCTCTCTCTAACTTAGCCAAATTCACTGGCGAGGAGGGACACTGCCCCGCTCAGAGGCAGTAAGCGTGTCATCGCATCCCCTATGGGACTTCCAACGGCGCAACGTGCATGGAGACACTGAATCAGTATTTGTTGAATAAATGAATAGATAAATGGGAAAACCAGGTAAAAGTCTTAAATTAGTTATCAATGATGTTTAAAAAGGAAAAAAATACCTGTTTCAAGAAGATTATGATCTAATTTTACTCCAATGGCAAAATGAGAGTAATTTACTCTTTTGGAATCTGAAGGCGTTCGTAATTCTCTGCATCTTTCTTCTTCAATTCTGTCTTTTCCTGTGCTTGTGAATGACAGAGAGCTTGCTCTGTGAAATACAGCCTCTGTAAATGCTTCCTGAATTTGAACATAGTGTTGCTTTGTGATTGCCTCCACTTGGGATTCTGAATGACTCCAAGCAGTTTTGCTGGGGGCCTTGGGTAGCTGGAAAACCTAGGAGACACGGCACGCACACAGTGCATAAGCCCACGTACACCAACATCATAAACAGATGCCTAACTGGAAACAGCTGTGCAGAGCTCTTTAGTGAAAGGCTGAGTAGCTGGAGCCATCAGGATTGGGTGGGAGTGAGTTCAAACTCTCCCCATGAGGCCTGCGGAGGGCTTTGCAGGAGGGCAAGAACAAGGCCTGTGAAGTGGGGAAATGGAACAGCTCATCCTGTCCTCTGCGTCGGGGTCCCTGCCGGCTCTCCACTTCCGCTCACCCTTGCATGGTTACAAATTTTTATTTATGCTACATTCAGGCAAAAAGCGGCCTGCAGCACTCTGGGGGTATTAACCAAGAAGAAACACAAATCAGATTTGACCAAAGGAAAAAGAAGCCTCAGACATCTGCATGGGAATAAGCAGGATCTCATAGGCTACTTTACCTGGTCTCTTTCCTGCTCAGCCAAATGCAGAAATGTTAAAATTTATAAACCACCGAGGTTGAGACGCAAGATGTGCAGTATCCAAGTCTGAGTTCCTGACCAGAGCATGATGCTTATTCTCCCCTGAAATCACTCATTTCCCAAGGAATCGGGTCTATTGCTAAGCAGTATCTTCTGCATCCCCATCCTGAGTGGGAAGTAGTGGCAAAGGCATGTCTGAAACTTTGAAGATGAGAAATTAGCACTGCTTTAAGCTAAAATGAGTTCTTCTAAGGAACAGTGTGTTGCAGAATAACACACTTTTAGGATGGAAGGATCTTGGCAACCATATAATCCAAACTCCTTATTATACAAGGGAGAAAATGGAAACATAAAAGGAGGAAGGACTTGAAAAGAAGAATTTCAATGAAATTTTGAATCTTGGTGGCTTTGATGGCACAGGCATGGAATTCCCAGAGTGCATGAGTGGCGAATGTATATTTACTGGTTCAAGTTGGGAGTTTGGTGTTTGATAGCAAGAGGAATTTGGAGCAATTGCTTATTGCTTATCACATGGGATTCAATGAGACAACATGTATAAAGCAATAAGTAAAGTTTCTGCATTAAAATGACCACCGTTCATTTAAAATGTATTAATTCTATCTTATCATTTTTTAGAATAAATCTAATCCAATATTTTAGTAACTTTTAAAACTAATATGCATGGGTGTGTATCCTCTCCATTTTCCTTGTATCCGCTGCTATCAGAGTCATGTGAAGAAATCTAGGGTAGCCTGATGGAGAATAAGAGACGGGTGTCCTGTGTTCTCCATCACCCTGCCTGGCAGCTCAGAGACTGGCAGACCATGGCAATCAACCAGCCTCTAGCTGACTCTTCAGATAACTACAAATGCATAAGCAAGCTCAGAAATAATCAGCTAAGCTGGTCTAGACTCTAACTGCTCAATGGATCCAAAGAATCATGAGTTAAATAAATGGTTGTGGCTTTCAATCATCAATTTTTGAGGTGATTTGTTTTGCAGCCAAAACTAACCAATGCAATGTCCCTGTGTGTTCATGCCTCAAATGAACAAAAGATAACATATGTGGAGAAAATGCCAATGACCTCCCAATGGCAGAATTCTTTTTTCAGCAGAGAAGATGGCTTTGCATGGAATTATCTCCACCCTCCTCCCTGGCCCCTCCTTTTCTGGTGAAAACTGCTATTTGTGACCTCAGAAAGGAGACTTCTGGTTGGGTGTGGTGGGGGACCAGGATATGACCTGGCCTCATTAACACCATCCTCTGAGCATCTGAGCCAATCAGCCTGTCTCTGTCCTCCTGGAAACTCTTACCACCCAGTGTCTCCCAGACGAGAGTACCCCACCCATTAGTCTTCCCTTCGAAACAAAGATGCATGTGAGCACTTAGTGGAAAGGCCAGGCAGTGGAACTTGGCCGAAGCTTTCTTCCCAGTACTTTCTGCTGGGGCTCCACAAAGGCAAACATGGCAGGCTGGAGTCACAAGGGCCAGGAAGCCCCCGCACCTGGGTACAGCAGTCTCCTGTAAGATGGCTAGCAGGCAGAACTCCACTTACTCCAGCAGAAGCTCACTGTTGCCTTTCCAGGCCTTTCTGGGAAAGAGACTTTTTTGTTCACATTGTCACTATAACCTCTTTTTTTGTTCACATTGTCACTATAACCTCTTTTCTGTATCTCAATCCCAGGCCATATTGGTGCCAATTTAACCAGAGCTTAATATTTCAAAGAAAATATCTCTTGATTCGGAGGCATCAGTCAAATCTTCCCATCCTGTTGTATTTACCAGCATGTAAGGACGGGAACTGAAATAAAAATTATGCCCTTGGGTGAGTCAGTTTTTCATCCATTATTGCATATTCTACCTACTTCTACCCTTGCTCCTGTGGGATCCCGGCTCTGGGACTCTCAATAGCAATGGCGCAGACCAGAGGGATGAGTTTGTCAACATTTCCAGGACCACCTATTGGGCTGTACGTAGGAAACTCATGCCCATTACACCTGTTCTCAACTCTTCAATTCTGACCCTTTAGCTGCCAACTTGTCCTCTTCGCTGTGTAGGCTTTGTCTTTCTACCCCCTGCTCCAAAATCAGTGTCCCTAACTGTTATTAATGCTAGACAGCCTTTGTTTAAAGTCAAAGTACAGGAAAATTTTCCTAGAGAGTCACATGATACGTACGTTACTCTAATGCCAAGGCTCTGCCACATACTTTTCTTTTTTCAGCATGTAAACTATAAATTCTATTTTTTTCTGGAAAGCTGCACATGAGCAGATGTGGGTTGAGTCTGGCCTATGGGTTTGCCATAGGGTTTGCCAACCCTGCCTCTAAAGTAATGAAGAGTTAATTCTTTTTTTTTTTTTTTCAGGTTAATTTCATCACTTTATTTTTTCTCTTAACTTTACTGAGAAGTTGTGTTGTTGTAAAATCATAAATGCTTGTGTGGTAACAATATGATATGCACCTGGTCTTATTTCAGACTCATCCCCACATCGGAAGAGTCAATTCTTAATACACAAACATACCTGGAAGTGGGAAGTGCATAACTAACAACTCAAAGTGAGTCAGCACATTCTTCTGCTTTCTGGCTCCAACTGGGTGGAGCCAGGTTTTAAAGAAGGGATGGGAGAGATAAGGACTCTTCACTTCAATTCAGTTGTACAGGGTATAGGAACAAAGAAAGTCCAGAGTCCTGGGGAAGGAAAGGAAAGACCCTGAGTCAGTGTTACTGTGAGTTAATGGCTGTGGCAAGGATGATATTCCAAGTATTTAACAACTGGTAAGGCATGGGCACCACAAATCAAAAGCACACCAAGGGGCTTTTGTGCTAGGTTAGGGACCAGAGGTCCATTTGCTGCAGACCTTAACACATTCCTTGCTAGGTCACGGAGAGGTCCAGACTCAAGTTGGGTTGGGACTGTGAAGTGAGAGGGTTTGTTTGTTTTTGGTCTACAGTGTCATGTGCTGTGTTGACATCTTTGAGTCCCATGGGGCTCTCAAAGCCTACCCCTGAGTTATCCTACCAGGCATGCTCCACAGCAGCAGGAAAGGCCCCCACCAATGTCTAGTAGAGACAACCCAATCGGCAGTAGTTCCCTGCCAGCCCTCGAGAGCATAAAGAAATCAAATCCCCCTTCCTGTGGGAAGCAGGATCATCTCTCCCTCTTGTTACCATGGAGTCTGCCCCCCACAGCAACGGTTGCTCACTCTGCTCCCAGGACAACCTCCATGTGCCCTGGGAGGCAAGTGGTGCCCCTCTCCCCTGAACTGAGAGTTCAGGTTCCCCATTCACTGCAGCCTGGCTCACTCTCTCACTGGACGTTGCTGCTCATGTGCTTGGCCATCTCATCACTTGGAACTGTCCCTCACAGTGGGGTGAATAGGAAAGGAGCTCAATGGGCATCACCCGGGATCCTTGAAATGATGACTATTTACCAACCAGTAAAGCAACAGTTCCGTAGTTCAGTTGTTAGTTTTTTCCGGGTTTTGCTTTCGCTTTTTGGCCCTAGGAATGGATTGAAGGGTGCTTTACCACTGAGCTATACTCCCAGCCCTTTTCTCTTTTTTGCTTTGAGACAAGGTATTCCTAAGTTGTGAGGTTGGACTCAACTTGTGATCCTCCTGCTTCAGGCTCCTGAGTCACTGGTATTACAGATGTGCAGCTGGCTAGCAGCTCAGTGTTTTAGCAACCAATTTATCTGGATTTGACCAGATGGTTGTAACATAATTTGGAGTCCCTGCTGTTCCTCTTCTCTAGGTTTTTCCTATGGACCGTGTCATTCTTCAGTGGGGGAGCCTGAACTGATCCCAGTGCTTTAGTGGTAACCTGGACAAAATGGACCAGGGAGGCTACCAAAGTTTGTTAAAAAGTGTGCTGATCTAGGTGTCTCTGCAAGGAAGACTCCATCAGGATCCCAGCCCATATGACCACCACTCTTATGTTATTAGAAACGAGAGAAAATAACAAAGAAATGGTGAGTGATGCTGTCATGCAGTCTTAGGACCAGAAGGGAAGTTACAAGTCCTCCAGGGAGTTCTTTCATCATGTGAAAAGGACAGCGAGGTTCAGGGAAGAGAGATGGCCTGCACAAAGCCACACTAGGAAAAGGAGGCTAAAGAGAGAAAGAAGGACAGGGAAACAGGAAGGGAGGGCACAGGTTGTAAATGAAAACAGGGAGGTTTTTGCATGTGGTTAGTGCTTAGTGGTAGAATGGGGATGTGAATTTAGAACGCCTCAAAGAGCAAACCTGCCTGCTACTTGGCTTCTAGCATCACCCAGGAATAATTGTTTCAGTTAAAAAAAGAAGATTTCAAATAATAGACTTTGATATCAGTGTCATAATTAGTAAAATGTCCAGATGTACTCATTAAATTATTGACACTGTTAAACTGCTAACCCACTAAACTTTCTGACTTTTATTAGTACTCCAACATCTTGCCTCTTGTGACTGTCCCGAGTTACTCACTAGAGAGACTCTGACTTTGGGTCTCTCATTAGGTTAATGCCCTCTTTTAAAGAGAGAAAACTTAACTCTAAACGGTTGGATCTTTCTCTCTCTCTCTCTCTTAGATCAACCAGTTGCTATTTTAGTGAAATTTGGAGGTTTCTGCTGAAAGCAGATGCTGGGGTCCATGAAGGTACCATGGAAGTCCCCTGACTAAGATTTGGAAGACTTGGAAGATGTGGAGTTGGCCTCTGTTGACACTCACCATCTGTGTGACCTTGAACACGTAGTTCCTCTTGCTGCAAAATGAGTAGTCTGCCCCAGATGATGTCTGTGGTGACATCTAGCCCTGCCATCCTGAGGGCATGATGGAGAGATGGGGCCTGGCCTGCTCTGGACTTCCCTTCACAGTTAGTTGTGAATGGGATGTGAGATCACAGGGAGGAGCTCACAGGAAGGCCGCGGGTGGAGCTCTCATTAGGATACAGAAGTCCCCTACACCACCAGAAGTTGGAGTGACCAGAGTGAGCTCTGGAGCATTTTCCTTTGGGGCCTTCCAAACAATAGACTAATTTCCACCTTTAAAACCATCAGCAAAACCAAACATTTAATTGTGCATCATCTGAGAAAATCTGGGTGAATCAGGCACTGCCTAGCTGCTATCTAAGGAAATGTGTTCTGGGGCCATTTCATTGAAGGGCATTTGTCAACATCCATCAAAAGGACAGCATTCATTCCTCTGACTCAGAAATTCTTTATTGCAATGGATTGAATTTCTGTGTCACTCTCCCCAAATTCTAACATTCAAGGTTTGGGGGAGGTGATTAGTTCATGTGGGTGGGGCCCTCATGAGTAGAATTAGTGCCCTTAATAAAAAGACTTCAGAGAGACCCTCATCCCTTTTGCCACAGGAGAACACAACAAGAAGGAATCATCTATGAAGCAGGAAGCAGGTCTTCACTGGACATGAAGTCTTCTTGATCTTGACTTCCCTGCCTCAAAAATCGTAAGAAAAAATGCCTATGCTTTGTAAGCTATCTGCTTTATGGTATTTTGTTATAGCATTCCAGAAGGATTAAGACACTGAAAAAATCTGACATTATACCAATATACATGTAATTTTACTCATACCTGCATTGATTCTAATAGCAAATGACTAAACACAACATAAATGCTCATTAATTGGAGGCTGATTAACCAAATGGCTTTCAAGAGAAGTATCTGCGGCTATGAATTAAATTGGGAATATTTTAATAGTAGGGGATAATTTCTAAAATGGATTAAATGAAGAAAGCAAAGTTCACGGTAAAAAACAAGTGCTTAAAAATATAATAGCATTTGTCAAGGAAGCACAGGAGCTAACAGAAAGATCTCCCAATGGCAAAACCTGGAACTGTTTGAACAACAACAAAAAAGTTGTATTGAGTTTTGTGGTAGAACAAATTATATTTCCCAAAATGCATAGGTAAAACTCTAATCCTCAAGGTGACTATATGGAGATTGGGAAGTCATTGAGGTTAAATAAGGTCAAAGGGTAGGGCCCTAATCCTGTAGGATTAGTGTCCTTATAAGAAGAATCAGAAAAGGGCTCCTTCTCTTTCTCTACCATACCGGGACACACAGTGAGAAGAAGGCTAGACAGGAATAATATCCTTGCCAGAAAACAAATTGATCTTAGACTTCCTAAACTCCAGAACCAAGAGAAAATATTTTTCTGTTGCATATGGTATTTTCTTTTATGGCTATCCAAGTGAACTAACATGGATGATAACACAAAACGCAAACTAAATATTTGTAAGTGCATCTGATACAAATAAATAAGAGACAAATCTCTTATGCAAAAGAATCAAAATAATTTGTGTAGATATCCTCAAGGAGGCAGGGCATAAATCTCATTCCTCCCAAACATCACATCTGGAAAGAGGGAAACAAAGAGAAACTACAGTGAAGAGACCTGTGAAGCCTTCAAGTCCAGTGATCAAGGTCACTATCAAGAGTGGAAAGTCATTTACACTGTGCCCTTTGCTATGCTCTGTGGTCTTCCATCCCAAATGCAAAGCGCAGTCTAACTCTGAGAAATTCATCAGAGAAATTCTAGCTGAGGAGCATTCTAGAAAATGATCAGTGCTCTTCAAAACTGTTAAGATCGTGGAAAAAGCAAGGAAAGTCTGAGAAAGTTCCACAGCCAACAGGAGCCTACAAGGACACAAACAGGCTGGAGCAGTGGTGGCTCAGTGGTTGTGGTGCTTGCCTGGCATGGACGAGTATGCAGGTTCAAACCCCAGACCACGTACACAAAGAAGTGTTGGAGCAATGAGGGTCACATAAAAAACTAAATAAAATTTATTCTCCCTCTCTCTCTCTCTCTCTCTCTCACTGTCCTTCTCTCTCTCTC
>PVKS010027366.1:0-27597 GCA_004027875.1 Aplodontia rufa
AGGGCCCCCTCAAGGGCATCCTGGGCTACATGGAGGACCAGGTTGTCCCCTTTGACTTTAACAGCAACACCCACTCTTCCACCTTCGGTGCTAGGGCTGGCATTGCCCTCAACGACCACTTTGTCAAGCTCATTTCCTGGTACGACAATGAATTCAGCTATAGCAACAGGGTGGTGGACCTCATGGTCCACATGGCCTCTAAGGAGTAAGAATCCCTGGACCACCCACCCCAGTAAGAACACATGAAGAGAAGCCCTCAGCTGCTGGGGAGTCCCTGCCCCTATCTCAGTTCCTCAACACACTGAGAATCCCCTCCTCCCAATTTCTATCCTAGAACTCCTGAAAAAGGGGAGGGGCTTAGGGAGCCCTACTGTCACTCTACCATCAATAAAGTTCACTGCACCAAAAAGAAAGAAAAGAAAGAAATTTAACACCCACAGGAAGTTAAGGCACAAAGATGGAATTTCTCCATCAGATATTTTCTTTTCTTTTTTCTTTTTTTAAAGACGGAGAGAAAGAGAGAGAGAGAGGGAAACAACTTTATTTAGTTTTTCATGTGGCCTTCGTTGCTTCAACACTTAGTTGTGTACATGGCTCTGGGGTTTGAACCTGGGAGCTCGCACATGCCAGGCAAGTGCTATAACTGCTGAGTCACTGCTGCAGCCCTCCACCTTCTTCCTCCTCCTCCTCCTCCTCCTCCTCCTCCTCCTCTTCTTCTTCTTCTTCTCTATTTTTTAAAGAAAGAAGGACAGTGAGAGAGAGAGAAAGAGAAAATCAATTTTGTGTATTTTTTCATGTGGCTTTTGTTGCTCAACACTTCACTGTGTATGTAGTGCTGAGGATCGAACCCGCGTCCTCACTTATGTCAGTCAGGCAAGCGCCAGAACCACTGGGCCACTGCTCCAGCCCTCCATCAGATATTTTCAAATATTACAATTCTCCTGGCTATTTTCTTGCAGTCTGGAAATATATTTATGTTTCATGTGTGTAGTCCCCCCACCCCTACCAGTACTGGGGATTGAATCCAGGTATGCTCTAAAACGGAGCTACATCCCCAGCCCTTTATATTTTAATTTATTTTAGTTTTTTTAGAAATTTATTTGTTGAACAATCACACAAGCTTCTAATGAAATAATATAATGTATATATAGATTCCAAAAATTAGATTTACCCCCAAGAGCAGCCCCCCAATTACCTACCCTTATCCCTCCCCTCCCCTTCCCAAAACATCTTTAAAAATGTATTAGGTTGTATGACATTACACCTTATCCGGATTTAATACATGATACTAGACTTCCTTTTTCAATGGCCAGGGTTTTGCTCCAGCCTCCGCAGAAGAGTGAAGACATTTGACCCTTAGTTCTCAGAGTTATGCTGATTTCACTCAGCATAATTTCTTCCATAGCCGTCCATTTACCTTCAAAGGCTGCAATATCATTGTTTCTAATTGCTGAGTAAAATTCCCTGGTATATATGGACCACAGTTTTTGGATCCATTCATCCAGTGAGGGACATCTGCATTGTTTCCATAATTTAGCTATTGTAAATTGAGCTGCTATGAACATAGATATTGCTGTGTTGCTGTAATGTGCTGATTCTAAACCCCTGGAAGAATACCCAGGAGAGGAATAGCAGAATCATATGGTGGGCTCATCCCTAGTTTTCTGAGGATTCTCCACACTGCTTTCCAGAGGGGCTGTACCAGTCTGCAGCTCCACCAACAGTGTGCTAGTGTGCCTATCTCTCCACAACCCCTCCAGCATCTATTGTTTATTTTCTTCATTTTTGCTAATCTGACTGGCGTGAAGTGATATCTTAGTGTAGTTTTCATTTGCATTTCTCTGATTATTAGTGATTTAGAGCACTTTCTCATGTATTCATTGACTTGAGCAATGTCCTCTGGTGAGAAGTTTCTATTTAGTTTTTGGCCCATTTATAGATTGGGTTGTTTGTGTTTTTGTAGTTGAGGTTTTTGAGGATTTTGTAGATTCTGGATATGAGGCCCCAGTCGGAGGAATCAGAGCCCATGATTCTCTCCATTTCTGTAGGAAACCTCTTGACTCTTGATTATTTCCTTGGTGGTACAAAAGCTTTTTAGCTTTATGGCATCCCAATCACTGATTTTTTACTTTACTTCCTTCACTTTAGGAGACATGTTGAGAAAGTCTTTGCCTACTCCCAAATGTTGAAGTGTTGGACCTAATTTGTCTTCCATCAGTTGCAAGGGAGCTGGTTTAGTTCCTAGCTCCTTGATCCATTTTGATTTGATTCTCATGCAAGGAGAAATATATGGGTCTAATTTCAACTTTCTGCAAGTGGCTGTCCAGTCTGTCCAGCACCATTTTTGGAAAAGGCTGTCTCTCCTCCATGTAATATTTTGTCCCCCTTTGTCAAAAATCAGGTATTTAAAGATTTGAGGGTTTGTTTCAGGGTCTTCTATTCTATTCCATTGGTCTTCTTTCCTATCTTGATACCAGTACCATGCTGTCTTTATTACTACAGCTCTATAGTATAGTTTTTGATCTGGTATGGCAAAACCACCTTTTTCGTCTTTCTTGGTTAGTAATGTTTTGGCAATTCTAGGTTTCTTATTATTCCAAATGATTTTGAGAATTGCTTTTTCTATGTCTAAGAACAGCATAGGTATCTTAATAGGGATAGCATTAAATCTATACAAAGCTTTTGGTAGAATGGCCATTTTTATTATATTAATTTTGCTTAACGAAGAGTATGAGACATCCTTCCATCTTCTTACCTCATTTTGGATTTCATTCTTCAATGGCCAATAATTTTCGTTGTAGAGATCTTTGATTTCCCTTGTAAGGTTAATTCCCAAGTATTTTATTCTTTTTGAAGGTATTGTGAATGGGACTGATTGTATTTTATTTTGATACAAGATCTCCCTGGTTGTGGAGGCTGGCCCCAAACATGCAATCCTCCTACCTCAGCCTCCCAAGTAGCAGGGGTTACAGCACTGTCCCACTGCATATGACTTTATATATGTCTTAAACTCTAAAATCCTCCCCACCCCCATGTCCTCTGTCATTACCACTCTCTATTTGCCCCCACCCAACCAGGGTCCTCAAAGATTTCTCAGGGCTGTCCCTACCCATTTCTTTTTTCTTTCTTTTCTTTCTTTTTTTTTTAAAGAGAGAGGGACAGTGAGAGAGAAAGAATCAACTTTATTTAGTTTTTCATGTGGCTTTCGTTGCTCACACACTTTGTTGTATACGTGGTACTGGGTTGGAACCCATGGGCCTGCGCATGCCAGGCGAGCACCGTAATCGCTGAGTCATCGCTCCAGTCCCTCCCTACCCTTTCCTTGCCTTACTTAGTTGCTTGGCATGCCACAGTGGGCCTTTCTCAGCTCTCTGCCATCTGGATATATCACCTGGCTATGCACTCCTTCATGTCTTTGCTCAAATTACACCTTTTAAGAGTCTCCCATGCCAGCCTTTCCCCAACCTTCCCTGTCTTCCTTTGTGCCCTCGTGGTCCCTGTGGACAACTTTAACAGGTGCCAAGAACAGTCATTGCCCTATCACAGGAAGAAAGACTGTAGTCTTTTTTTCCTTTCTTTCTTTCTTTCTTTTGTATTTGGGGTTGAACCTAATGCCTTCCGAATGCTAGGTAACTGCTCTACACCCTCAGCACAGATTGTTGTCTTTTTAAGAACAGGGACTGCATGTTATCTATTTTTGTATATCTAGCTTCTAGCACAATGTCTGGTAGATAGTTGATACTCAACAAATATTTAAGAAAGGAATGTTGACTAATTTTCATTAATTTCTATATTTTCAGTAACTTCAAATTTTTTTTTTTAGGAGGGATAATGTCCCACTTGTGGTTTTCATTTTTTTTAAATAATTGACGCACAATAATTGCACATATTTATGGGGTACTGTGTAATGTTCCAGTAAATATGCACATCATATAATAATCAAATCAGATATTTAATTTATTTGTCATTTCAAACATTTATCATTTTTTTGTGATGAGAATATTTAAAATCCTTTCTTTTAGATATTTTGAAATATATGATACAATATATACCTGTTTTAATTTAGCAGATTTTAACTTTTTTCTCCTATCCTATTTACTTTCAATAAAGGCTACAAACATGTTCCTGTTCTAAGTGAGAGCAAGAGAGTGAGTAATCAGGAAACAATAAAGGGATACCTCTCTAAGGTGAAAAAGGTCAAGTGAAGAGGGTGATTTGGCTCCAATAACATTATTGAAAACTTGGGGAGCTGGAGTGGTGACTCAGCAGTTGTGGCACTTGCCTGGCATGTGCAAGGATGTGGGTTCAAACTCCAGCACCACATACACAAAGAAGTGTTGGAACAACAAAAGCCACATGAAAAACTAAATAAAATTGATTCTCTCTCATTGTCTCTCTCTCTTTAAAAAAAAAAGAATCTCAAATTATAAAGGCTTTTCACTGGAGAGTGATTCAGAACAGCAGAATAATCTTTAGTCCTAGAGATTTGTTTGCATAAAATCTATGGCAAACAAATATTCTTTACTTTTTTTCCCTTCAGAGACAGGGTCTTATAAAGTTACTGAATCCAGCCTCAAACTCACAAGCCTTCTGCCTCAGCCTCTGGAGTACCTGGAATTATAGGTGTGCACTACTACATCTGGATACTTATTTTTTAATACAATCAAATTTATCAGTCATTCTAGTAAAGTGCTTTTCATGTCTTATTTAGAAATGTTTTCAAATTCAGGTCCAAATGATTCACCAGCACTTTTTTTTTAAGAGAGAGAGAGAGAAAGAGAGTCAGCTTTATTTATTTTTTCATCTGTTTTTTGTTTTTCCTCCACTTAGATGTGTATTTTGTGCTGGGGTTCAAACCCACGTCCTTGTGTATGCCAGGTAAGCACTCTGCCACTGAGCTACCACTCCAGCCTTTGCCTGCATTTTCTTATGAGAGTTTTTATATTTTGTTTTTGATAATTAAGGTCTTAATCCTTTTAGTGTTTATTTTATCTATAGTTTGAGGTAGCAGTTTAGTTTTCTTTCATTTCACTTTGCTTTTTGTGGTGCTGGGGATTGAACCCAGGGCCTCTCTACTATTGGAACTACACCCTCAGTCCTTTTTATTTTTTTATTTTGAGAAAAGGTCTCAGTGAGTTTCTGAGGCTGATCTCAAGCTTGTGTCCTCCTGACTCAGGCTCCTGAGTCAAGGGAATTATGGACATGATCTACTCTGACTGGTTTACCCACTAGCCTTAAATGCCACCCTCTGTCGTACTCCAAAGTACTTATTGCATCCTGTTCCTTTGGTCAGTTTGTCTATCACTGAGCCTGTATCACATTGCTTTATTTACTTTATTTCGCAATAAGTTTTGTTATCAGTAAGGTAAATTTTTCAGGCACAGTGGCCCATGCCTATTATAATCCCAGTGATTCAAGAGGCTGAGGCAGGAGGGCTGCAAGTTTAAGGCCAGCCTCAGCAACTAACGGAGGCCTTAAGCAATTTAGTGAGACTCTGTCTCAAAATGAAAAATGAAAAGGACTGGGGATATAGCTCAGTAGTAAAGTGCCCCTGGGTTCAATCCCCAGGACCAAAAAACAAAACAAAACAAACAAAAAAAAAAAAAAAAAAAACCAAGGGGGGGCATGAATTGTTCCTGCCTAATCTTTTACAATTATCCTGTCTCCTCTTCACAGTAACAAAAACTCAAAAGCATAGAGTTGAGGGTGTAGCTGGGTGAGAGAGTGCTTGCCTAGCATTTGCAAGACTCAGAGTTCCATCTCTGGCGCTACAAAAAAATAAAATAAAAATAAAAAAGAAAACCTCAGTGCCTAGCTAGAGGAGAATAGAAAGATACATTGTTTTTTGCCCACAATGGTATCTGATTCAGCAGCTCAAACAAAGTATTACAGCTACATTTAACAATGTGGTTGACTCCTAACAATATGCTATTAAATGAAGTAGACCGCCCTTTCCTCGAGAACTCCAAGTTTGTACAAGGCAGAAAGGCAAATGGTAAGATGGCACTGTTTTAGTCTATTTTGAGTTGCTATAAAAAATAATACCTGGCACTAGGTAACATTTTTAAAAGGTTGATTTGGGGGGCTGGAGTGGTATCTCAGTGGTTATATAGTGCTTGCCTGGTGTGCAAGAGGACATAGGTTCGAACCTCAGCACCACATATACAACAAAGTATCAGCAGTGAAAAACTAAGTAAGATCAATTCTCTTTCTCTTTCTCACTGTCCCTCTGTCTCTCTAAATAAATAAATAAATAAATAAATAAATAAAGTTAATTTTGGCTTGTGGTTCCAGTCCAAGGTCAAGGGCTTTGTGTGTTGATGGCCTACTTGCTGGTGGAATCCTAGGGCAGCATGGCAAGAGATAGGGAACACTAGAGACTTAACCACATTGGCTCTTATAGCAGACCCATTCTCCAACTAACTCATTAATCCATTAATCATGTGGATGGATTAATCCATTCATGAGGATAGAGCCCTGATCTCCTCTGAAAGGTCCCACTTGGTCCTACCTTCTAATATCTCATAATGGGGATTAAATTTTAACAAGAGGTTCAGAGGAGACAAACCACAGCAGCCACCTACTTGCAATGAATACATACGGCTATGTCTTCATATATAACTTTCTCTGAAAGGGCTCAGGGCCCTTTGGATACACCCTGCCTTATAATTTATTTATTCTGATAACAGTCCATGAAAGGTTATTGAGGATGTTTGTCCTTGCTTTTCAAGGCCCAAGCCCTCAGCTCTTCTGACCATATGTGGACTGACCTACCAGGTGTTTCCCAAGCTGTCAGATTCCGTGGGAGGACAGGCAGAACTCCTGAGTATAGGGACAGATTTTCTCCGGGTCAGGTGGTGGCCAAGCCTTCCTATCACTTATCTCACCTTGCCCAGGCTGCTTCTGAATTGTTGGGGAAGGTTCTTGGCTGGTGACCTTCAGGGCTGAGAGGACTTTCTTTCTCTGAGCAGAATCTTGGCTCCAGCATGAGATGGAAGGCAGGTAAAGAGTGTTCACTGCTACTTTGTCAGCTGGCTCTTGTTGAAGAAAGCAAAATGAGGTGATTTCTGCTTTTCACATACAAAAACTAATTTGCAAAGAAAAATGGCAAATCACACAAATATTTAGCATGTTCAGGGCAGACAATAATGCCCTATCTCTCCCAACTTTCTCCATGTATAAATGTTTTCCAGACAGATCAATGGTTCTCAAACTTCAGTGCCCTGCAGGAGTTGTAAAAACAGATTCTGGGGGCTAGAGTGTGGCTCCGCAGTATCGCACTTGCCTGGCATGCATGAGGACCTGGGTTCAAACCCCAGCACCATGTACACAACTAAATGTCAGAGCAACAAAAAACCAGGTGAAAAACTAAATAAAACTGACTCTTTCTCTCTCTCTCTCTCTGCCCCCTATCTTAAAAAAAATAAAAAATAAAAAAACTGATTGCTGGGCCCCACCCCCAGAGTTCTGATTCTGTAAGTCTGGGGTGAGTCCTGAGAAACTGCATTTCTGACAAGTTCCCAGGTGACGTTGTTGATGCCAGATATTCAGGAGCTTAGAGAACATGTTACAGACCATGAGCAATGGAGTTGTGAGAAATCTTTCAATCCCTTTACCTTAGAGCATTCTGAAGGAAGGGATTAGATCCTATGATGAGGACTACAGGCAGCAACTTACTTAGGGATTTGTATTCCAAAGGTAATAACCCAGTTGTGCTTACCTCAGGAAGTGTTTGTCTGTCTTTCTTTTCTCCTCTTCCTTCTTCTCCCACACTCCCTCCTCCTATCCCCCCTTCCTCCTCTACTTCCTCCTCCTCCTTCTTTTCCCTAAAGTACTAGGGATTAAACCCAGGGGTGTTTCACCACTGAGATACGTTCCCAGTGCCTTTATTTTTTTATTTTGAAACAGGGTCTCACTAAATTCCTGAGAGTGGTCTTGAAATTATGATCCTCCTGTCTCGGCTTCCTGAGTTACTGGGATGATTGGTGCAAGCCACTGTACTCAGGAGGAAGCCTTTTTCTTACAAAAATGTTGCCAGTGGTGGTTGGGGTCCCAGTTCAAATCACTAAAAGGCTTTTAAGCCCATAGATTGCTTGAATTTAATGTATTTTTGTCACCTTTCTGTTACTGTGACAAAATGCCTGAGATAATCAGCTTATAAGGAAGAAAGATCTATTTTGGTTCATAGTTTCAGAGGTTTCAGTCCTGGGTTGCTAGGCCCTGTCGTGGATCTTTGGCAGAAACTAGGGATGGAGGAGGCCTATTCACCTCATGTTGACCAGGAAGCAAAGGAAGACTCAGGAAATGGCTGGGGTTCCATAATCCCTTTCAAGAACATGCCCCCAGTAGCTGGGCACAATGGCATACACCTATAATCCCAGCAACTCAAGAGATTGAAGCAGGAGGATTGCAAGTTTGAAGCCAGACTCAGCAACTTAGCAAGGCCCTAAACAATTTAGTGAGACCCTGTCTCAAAATAAAAAATAAAAGACTGGGGATGTTGCTCAATGTTTAAGCACCTCTGGGTTCAATTCCCAGTACTAAACAAAACAAAACAAAACAACAACAACAACAAAAAAGCATGCTCCCAGTGACCTAACTTCCTTCCACTAAGCTCCAACTCCTAAAAGTTCCACTACCTCTCAAGAGTTCCACAGACTGACAACCAAGTCTTTAATACATGAGCCTTTGGGGAACATTCAAGATCCAAGCTATAACAGTATTCAATCACAACTTAAATGCTATCCTCTAGTTCCAGCTTAATGGGCCCTACCTAACACAGCTGAGCCTCACACCATGTGTGCTGGGAGGGGTTTGGGGAGGTGGCATCATCAAGTTATCATTCATATATATTTGCTCAAGACAGAGACCTTCTTCCATGGGAGCATATCCTGAAAATGCAGCCAGAGACTAAAAATTGGTGCCTCCTCCAGTACTTGTTTGCTTGTATTCCTTAAGTCTGAGTTAGGAATCAAGGGTGCCCACATCAATGTCCCTGTGCAGAACCAATGCCAGCTATGGCCTCAGAGGCCAGAGCACTTGGTTAATTGATGGCAGACCCAGGTTCAAAACCTATACCTTCTGCCCTCTCTCTTCCTTGGTGCTACCTACAGAGGTGGAAGCTGTCTCCTACATGGCATCATGGCTGCCCTCAGACTTCTCATGAAACCCAAGATTATAAAAAGAAGATCAAGAAGTTCCTCTGGGCCTTTTTTAGCTCTCTGAGCAGCACCATGGTGGTAGGCAAGAACAAGCACCTTACGAAATGTGGCAAGAAGAGAGTCAAGAAGAAAGTGGTTGATCCATTTTCTAAGATTGGTATGATGTGAAAGCACCAGCTATGTTCAATATAAGAAATATTGGAAAAACATTAGTTATGAAGACCCAAGGAACCAAAATTGCATCTGATGGGCCCAAGGGTCATGTGTTTGAAGTGAGTCTTGCTGATCTGCAGAATGATGAAGTTGCATTTAGGAAATTCAAGGTAATTACTGAGGATGTTCAGGAAAAAAACTGCCTGATCAACTTCCATGGCATGGACCTTACCTGTGACAAAATGTATTCCATGGTCAAAAAATGGCAGACCTTGACTGAAGCTCACATTGACATAAAGACTACCGACGGTTATTTGCTGTGTCTGTTCTGTGTTGATTTTACTAAAACACACAACAATCAGATACAGAAGACCTCTTATGCTCAGCACCAAGAGATCCGCCAAATCCAGAAGAAGATGATGGAAATCATGACCTGGGAGGTGCAGACCAATGACTTCTAGGAAGTGGTTAACAAATTGATTCCAGACAACTTTGGGAAAGACATAGAAAAGCCTTCCTGGTTTATTTATCCTCTTCATGATGTCTTTGTTAGAAAAGTAAAAACACTGAAGAAGCCCAAGTTTGAATTGGGAAAACTCATGGAGCTCCATGGTGACAGTAGTACTTCTGGAAAAGCTACTGGAGATGAGATAGGTTCTAAAGTTGAACAAGCTGATGGATATGAACCACCAGTTCAAGAATCTGTTTAAAATTCAGATTTTTAATAGTGACAAATAAAAAGTCCTATTTGTGAAAGAAAAAAAGTTCATCTGGCACCAGTCAGACCCGTATGTCAAAATTAAGTATAATTGGGGCCGGAGAGGTGGCTCAGGTGGCTTGCCTGACATGCCTGAAGACCTGAGTTCGAATCCCAGCATCACAAACACAATTAAATGGAGGAAAAACAAAAACCAGATGAAAAAAATTTAAAAATTCACTCTCTCTTTCTTAAAAAAAAAAAAAAAAAATAACTGGTAGAAACCTAGACGTATTGACAACAAGGTGTAGAGAAAATTCAAGGGCCAGATCTTGATGCCCATTATGGGTTATGGGAGTGATAAGAAACCAAAGCATGTGCCACATGGGCTGCGGGGGCACACACCTGTAATCCCAGCAATGGGGTAGGCTGGGGCTGAAAGATGGCAAGTTCGAGGCCAGCCTCAATAATTTAGTAAGGCCCAAAGCAACTTAGTGAGACCCTGTCTCAAAATAAAAAGGGCTGGGGATGTGGCTCAGTGATTAAGTGCCCTCTGGGTTCAATCCCCAGTACCAAAAGAAGAAAAAAAAAGAAGTGTTGCTGATATGGAACCAATCATACTGTGCTGCAATTGCTCACATTTTCTCCAAGAACCACAAGGCCACTGTGAAAGACCAGCCCAGGTGGCTATCTGTCACCAATCTCAATGCCAGGCAGGAAAAAAAAAAGTGCTTATTTTATTTGTGCTTAAATAAAACCACCAAAACTGCTGCCAGAAAAAGAAAAAGAAAAACTACACCTTCTAGTTTCAGGTCTGGCATGGAATCTTTCTATGTGATTTTGTTGTTGCTGCTTTAGTTAAATTGCCCTTTCTTGGAACGCAGGTCATAGCAGCCTGGGGATGTCTGATTTAACACATTAGCTTAACCAAAGTTGTCCCTTGCAAATCAGGAAATAGTTTGACCTGATCTGCTAAGGAGGGAATTAGCATTTGGAGTGTAATGTTACCCTCGATCTTCGTCAGTTGGGTTTTTTAGCCCTGGAAATATAAACGAGGAGTGGCTTTATGATTGAACTAGGTATAATCTTGGCTGACTTTTCTTTCTTTATTTCTTTCTTTTCTTGTTTTTTATATTTTTAATTTCATGCTAGCAGATGAGGACATTCAACTTTTTCCAACCTATATGAGACATTCTCTAACAGCAACTTGTGATTTACTGCTTAATTACAACTGTGTCCATGTCTGCCTGGGCCTGAAAAAGTATTGGAACTCTTTTCCCTTATAACATAAGTAGTCATAGCTTCAGACTTGGAGAAGACATTTGTTATGGTTGATGAATTATTGTTAAAGTGATACCAATCCAAGTCAACCCAAACCAAGATGCGGGAAGAAAGCAAAGAGAAAAAGGGAGGGGGAATTTGGTAACAAAGAAAATGGAGGCCAGAGAAAAATCTAAGGTTAAATATTCTTTAGCTTGTGTCATAACCGATTTTCTTTCTTTTTTTTTTTTTTTAAAGAGAGAGGGACAGTGAGAGAGAGATAGAGAGAGAATCAACTTTATTTAGTTTTTCATGTGGCCTTCATTACTCAGAGACTTTGCTGTGAACGTAGTGCTGGGGTTTGAACCCATGTACTTGCGCATGCAATGGAAGCACCGTAACCGCTGAGCCACTGCTCCAGCCTCATCATAACAGATATTCAACAGGTATTCAGAAGATGCCTTAAGTTATTCTGAGAGAGAGAGAGAGAGATCATGAAGAACAGACCTCAGACCCAAATCTGTATACCCAGATAAAAAATCACTTTGATCTACCATAATGAGCACAGATATTCCAGGTAAGTGTAGTGCAGATCCTGATACCTGAAAGCCCATGAGTGAGGCCAACAGAGGACAAGGCAGGCACAGATAACCAATCCTAGAGTCCAATGACTCCCTTCTCAAGGATGACAAGGAGTATCTCAGTTTCATTTTTGCTCAAGAAGTCAGGAATTTGTTTTGTTCAGATTTTTGCCTACCTCCAGCCTTGTTTTAAAGTATGCTTTCCCTGAATATCCCTAACAGGGTTGGGAAGTTACCTCTTGGCCTGGTACTCTTCTGGGTCTGAGAAGACCTGACAGGTGCTCTGATATTTGGTCTGAGGCTTTGAAAGAGTCATAGGAATCATCATAATAATTCTGAACGCCTTTACGCCCCTTTCATCTGAAGATCTCAAAGACCTGCATAAACACTAATTATTCTCATAGCACTGCTTGGCGGTAAGAAGATATTAGTATTCTATTCACCTCTCATGCTTCTACATCTATACACTTCAGGTTCCATCTCATTATTTGCTTTATTTATTTATTTGATAACTGTAGTGCTGGGGACTGAATCCAGGACCTGTATATACTAGGCAAGTGCACTGCAGTTGAACTGCATCTCCAGCCTCCCCATCCCTCCATTATTTATTGTATTTTTGATATTTTTTTTGTGGTGGTAAAAATCGATCCCAGGGCCTCACACATGCTAGGCAACCATTCTACCACTGAGCCACATCCCAGCCCCCATTATTTACTTTAGAAAAAAGTATTTCCCTTATATTTTCAGGGAACTGAAATTGCTTATTGAATATATAGTTCTGCCTTTGTTAAACAGAACAAAAAATTTCTGTTTAAAGTATAGTCCCTGCCCTCAAGGAGCTTAGTGTATTAAAGAGGTAAAAAGCATTCGTAGGATGAATAATAGTGTAAAAGTTGTTAGAGGGCAGCGTATAAATAATGTAAAATGAGAGGGCTTCAATATAGTGGTAGAGGCTCATCATGGATTCTGGTGGCCAAGGAGAACTTCATGGAGAAGGAGGGATTTGGACTGAACCTAGGCTACTCCAAGTGTGTTCGTGTGTGTATGTATGTGCGCACATACACAAATGCATTTCAGTAGGGAATGACTGCATGGACAAAAGTACTGAGGTAGGAATATGTATGACAGATTTTTTTCTGGTACAGGGGTACTGGGTCTGGGGGTACTCTATCATTGAGCTATATCCCCAGCACCCCCATTTTTTAAAACTTTGAGACAGGGTGTTGTTAAGTTTCTAAGGTTGTCCTTGGATTTGCAATCCTCCTGCCTCAGTCTCCAGAGTCACTGGGATTACAGTCAAACACCACCACACCTGGTTTAGAGGGCAGATATTTTGATATGGCTGGAGTCAGAGGAGGAGGGAAAAAAAAGATTTAAAAGCTAGGTGAGGGCTAGAGTGGTGGCTCTGTGGTGGCTCTACAGTTACTGTGCTTGCCTCTCATGCCTGAGTATGTGAGTTCAAACTCCAGAGCCATGCACATAACAAAGTGTTAGAGGGATGAAAGTCACATGAAAAACTAGATAAAAATTGCTTCTTTTTATTTATTTGTTTTTTTAAAGAGAGAAGGACAGTGAAAGAGAGAGAGAGAAAAACAATTTTTATTTAGTGTTTCATGCAGCTTTCATTGCTCTGAGACTTCCTTGTGTATGTGGTGCTGGGGTTTGAACTTGCATGCTCACGCGTGCTGGGCAAGTGCCGTAATTGCTGAGCCACTGCTCTAGCCCCTCTCTTTCTCTTAAAAAAAAAAAAAAAAAGCTAGGTAATCAGGATCAAACAATAAAGAACCATAAGTATAAAATTTGCAAGATTTTGGCACTCAGCCTATTACAGAATTAATTAAGTAAAATAAGAAACTGGCCCATGTGAACAGGTAAAATTCATACTTGACCCAAAACAATAAAGGAATGGAATTGTTTGCAGGAAAAAACAAAGCTGGATGGTTTGGAAGAGATGGCTTAGCTGTGGTAGTATTTCTTAGTATGATCCTTGGCCTGTATCAACTGGGAACTTGTTAGAAGTATACATTCTTGGGCCCCTGGATAGACCTATTAAATCAGAAATTCTGGGGGTGTGGGACCTAGCAATCCGAAGCTTAATCAGTCTTCCCTGTGACTCCAGAGCAGGCTCAAGTTTGACAACTACTGAGCTAGAGAAACACTCTTTATAACAGACAGGCCCAAGTACAGCAGCCTTCTTGCCATGGGATTCATGCTGGAGCTAGGGATGGAGCTGTGTCTGAACACTTGCCTAGCCTCTGCAAGGCCCTGGGTTTGATCCCCAGTACTGAAAATAAAATAAAATCATGTTCTATAGATGATAGAAGCAGACTATTAAGCCAATTATTAGAATTCAAAATTTTTATTATTTTATTTTAATTAAGTTGTTATTATTATTATTGTACCAGGGATTGAACCCAGGAGAACTCAAACACTGAGTGATATACCCAGTCCTTCCCTCCATGCCCAGTCCTTTTCTAATTTGAGACAGAATCTTGCTAAGTTACTTAGGGCCTTGCTAAATTGCTGAGGCTGGCTTTGAACTTAGGATCCTCTTGCCTCAGCCTCCAAGAGCTTTTGGGATTACAGGCTCAAGTGCTTTTTTTTAAGATAGAGGAACAGTGAGTGAGAGAGAGAGAATCAACTTTATTTAGTTTTTCATGTGGCTTTCATTTCTCTGACACTTCATTGTGGTGCTGGGGTTCGAACCTGCATGGTTGGAGGTTGGAGATGCCAGGCAAGCACTGTAATCACTCCAGCCCCGAAAATGTTTTTTTAGAAATCTTTTATTATGTAAAAATTTAAATTTACATAAAAGTAGTATAGGGGCTGGAGCAGTGGCACTTGCCTGGCATGCAACACATACACAACGAAGTCTTGGAGAACTGAAAGCCACATGATAAACTAAATAAAATTGATTCATTCTCTCTCTGTCTTTCTTTCTTTCTTTCTTTTTTTTTTTTAAAGGTAGTATAATAGGTGGCACATCCTTGTAATCATAACAACTCAGAAAACTGAGGCAGAAGAATGATAAGTTTAAGGCCAGCCTAGGCAACTAAATAAGACTCTGTCTCAAAATAAAAAATAAAAAGGGCTGGAGATACAACTCAGTGATAGAGTCCCTGGGCTCAGTCCCCCTACTGAAAAAAAAAAAAGGCATAATAAACTTGTATATATATACTCATTCCAAGATTTAACAATTATCAAGGTTTTGCTACACTATCCATTTTTCTCTCTGAATTGTTTTTGTTAATCCTAAAAGTATTCCAGTCCACCCCTATATCCTTCAGTATATATCTTTTTTAAAATATGCATGTTCTGGGCTGGAGCTACAGCTCAGTGGTTATAGCATTTGCTTGGCATGCACGAGGTCACAAGTTCAAACCCCAGCACCACATACACAACGGAATGTTGGAGCAACGAAAGCCACATTAAAAACTAAATAGAAATTGAGTCTCTCTTTCTCTATCTCACATCTCTCTCTTTAAAAAAAAAATATGCATGCTCTTACAATGTCAATACCACACCTGACTGAAAGAATAGTACATCTGGGCTGGAGTGGTTTGAGCTGGGATCAGTGGTTTGAGCACTTGCCTAGAAGGCATGAGGACCACCTTCAAACCCAAGCGCCACATATACAACTAAATGTTGAAGAAACAAAGGCCAGCTGAAAAAATAAATAAAATTGCTAAAAAAAAAAAAAAAAGGAAAAGAAAAAAAAGGAACTGTACTTCTTTAGTTTTACCTAATATCTGGACTATAATCAAATTTCTTGGATCATTGAAGTATAGCTAACTTAATTCTGTTGCAGCTGGCTATAATCTATTTTATTCATCAAAAACAATGAAGTTTAGAAGGATACTAAAATGGAAAAAACTTCAGATTTTTTGCTTTGTAAAGTATCTCTTGGTTTTTGTTTTTGTTTTATTTTGGTGGTGCTGGGATCAAACCCAGAGCTTCATGCATAAGAGGCAAGCACTCTACCACTGAGCCACATCCTCATCCCCAAAAGTATCTCTTAATTAAAAGAATATTCCTCATAGATACAGATAGTAATTGGGCAAGTAGAGGTCCTTCTGTACTATCTATGGTTTAGTTAATATGATCTGTAATATGAGTTTCCTTCATGCTTAGTGTCCAAAAGCACAATTAATCAGGATGAGTCTTGGTTGGTGTAAGTACAGCTTCCTGCCAAACCTCAACAGTCATCTGGCCTTCTCTATAGTCAGCATAGGGGGTTATTGAAATGTGTGGTGTTTCCTGACACTGCCCCTGGAACGCTTGTGCTGTTATTATACAAGTATAGGTACTAAAAATATAGCAAGATTAGGGTTGGGGATATAGCTTAGTGGTAGAGTGCTTGCCTAGCATGAGGGAGGCCAAGGGTTTGGTCCCCAGTACCACCAGAAATAAATAAATAAATAAACATAATGAAATGTTTTCAGCACTTTGAAAATATTAGTTCTGTTAATTGCCAGAGTCACACACATATAGAATGCTTTTAAGTACTTTACCTATATTAATGTGTTTAATTTTTTTAAAAAAAGCCATTAAGAGTTACGGGGACTGGAGCCATGACTCAGCAGTTATGGGGCTTGCCTTGCATGCATGAGGACATGGGTTTGAACCCCATGTATGCAATGAAGTGTTGGCGCAATGAAAGCCACATGAAAAACTAAATAAAACTGATTCTCTTTCTCTCTCTCTCACTGTCCATTTCCCCTGAGGGGGGCGGGAAAGAGGCCGGTTATGGTAGTACACACCTAGAATCCCAGCAACTCACCAAGCTGAGGCAGGAGGATCACAAAATCAAGGGCAGCCTCAGCAAGTTTGAGGCCACCCTAAGCAAATTACTGAGGCCCTGTCTCAAAATAAAATAAAATAATAATAATAATAAAATAAAAAAAGGACTGGGGATATATTTCTGTAGTAAAGTACCCATGGGGTCAATCCCTAGTACCAAAACAAAAAACCATTAAGAATGTGCTTAAATGATGCCAAAACAGCAGGATAAAAAAACAGACAAATGAAATCATAAAAGGATAGTTGACCACATGTTTCAGTACTGGGAAACAGAATTTTATTTACTTATTTGGTAGTGCTGGGGATTAAACACAGGGGCTCACACATGCTAAGCAAGTGCTCTACTACTGAGCTACACCCCCAGCCTTTTTTATTTTATTTTGAGACACCTTACTAAGTTGCTCAGCCTGGCCTTGAACTCGCAACCTTCCTGCCTTGAACTCCCTATCCTCCTGCCTCAGCCTCCCAAGTAGCTGGCATTACACATATGTGCCACCATGCCTGGGAAATGGAATTAAGGTTAATCTTCTCAACAATTTATTTTATCTCCATATCCATTGATTCTGCATCCACAGATTTGACCAACTATGGATTAAAAATATTCAGGAAAAAATTGCAGTGGTACTAGTCATGTACAGATATTTTTTCTTATCACTGTTCCTTAAACAGTGTAGTACTGGGGTGGAGTGGTGGCTCAGCAGTTTTGGTGTTTGCCTGGTATGCTCAAGTATGCAAGTGCGAGCCCCAGCAGCACGTGCACAATGCAGTTTCAGAGCAAGGAAGGCTGCATGATAAATTAAATAAAATTGATTCTCTCTCTCTCTCACTGTCCCTCTCTGTTAAAAAAAAAAACAGGATAGTATAACAATAATTTACATAGCATTTATATTGTGTTAGGTATTATAATAATCTAGAAGTGATTTAAAGTATATAAGAGGATGTGTGTAGGTGGTAGAGTATATGCAAATACTATACCATTCTATATAATAGACTTAAGTATCTGCAGATTTTGATATATATTTATAAAATAAATGACAAAGTTTCAATTATTTTATAATTTTTATATTCATATTTTTATATTTATTTTTATAAAGGTCTATATATGTGTGTGTATATATAAAAAGTCATATATATACATATAGTCATTTATAAAATAATTGCAATTTTCATATTAATAGGGAATTTCATTAGTATATACTCAAGACATGCACATACAGGGGCTGGAGTGGTGGCTCAGCATTTGGAGTGCTTGCCTGGCATGCGTGAGAATCTGAGTTCAAACCCCAGCACATATACACATATGGAGAAACAAAGGCCAGATGAAAAAATAAATAAAATTGATTTTCTCTCTCTCTTAAAAAAAAGACATGCACATACTATATGTGTACTTAATACTTTTGAACAATAATTTTAGTTAGAAAATATAAAAAATACAAAATGAAAATTGAGGGCAAAATTAACCTATAGTACCTCTTGAAATATGATGCAAATACTGTGGCTTTTAATTATTTCATTTTCTGAGCTGTTTTTGTTGGGAAAAGAGGTCTCTGCTTCTCTTCTGTTCTTATCACTTCTTTTGCCTACTTCCTCCCTGCTTCCCTAGGTCATTTCACAAGTGCATCATTTTATGATGTTTTATTTAAATTAATGTATAAGACTGGAAAATACGGTAAACAAGTAGAAAAAAATGTAGTGTAGATTATTTTGAAGATAAGAACAATTCCAAAAATAGTTTTCTGCCTCTCTGTGTTTTTGTTCTCCCAGTAATGAAGCTCACTGCCTTTAATTATAGCTTGAGACAGTGTGTTGAAATATTTAATCTCTGAGTAATGACTGGATTTTAGTTTCCTAATTGGCATCTGTGTTTTTAGCATTTCTGCCAAAGCCCAAATGCACACACAATATGAGATGTGAGTTTCTAAGTAAAACACTTCTGATACATGCCACCTTAGCTCCAGGGCAATAATGTTACAACAAACAAGGGAAGGATAAATAATATCTATATCATATGTTTTATGATTCTACATATTTTTGATACCTGACCAACAATCTGTTAGGGTTTACAAGTTAAACCACAAATCCATGTGTGATCAGAAGTACATAGTGAAGTATAATTGCAGCCCCAAAGAAGCCCTTGGTATTGGGAAAGTGTCTTGCTCATTCTTGAAGGGTATTTCAGATCCCTGGGAATAGTTCCCAGGAGATAATGCTCCGCCCACACTGGGTGACTTATTTAAAACCTTGTGAAACCAGCTTGCAAGGACTAAAAGAATAGGTTAGGTAGAGAAATTATCAGTTTGAGCTCCATTCACCAAAATGTATTTGTGTTTTCCTAGGTGGAGATTCTGAAGAAGTGTCAGGTGGACATCTCCCCCCCTTTGTTAGCTTCACATTGTTTGAAATAAGATGCCCCTCAAATTTGCAACACATCTCTTGGGTGAGTCCATGAAACACACTGTGGGCATGAGGCCTATCAGCTCACATTCCCTGAATAATTTCTGTTTCCTGTGGCTGTGTTTTTTTTTTTTTGTTTGTTTGTTTTGTTTTGTTATAGAAAGAGTGGACAGTGAGAGAGAAAAAGGGAAAGAAGCAATTTTTATTTAGTATTTTGTGTGACCTTCATTCCTCAGACACTTCATTGTGTACATGGTGCCGGGGTTTGAACTCACGTGTTCATGCATGCCAGGCTCCACTCCAGCCCCCTTTGGTAGTGTTTATCCGGCCTACAGTTACATATAGGTGAATGTGGCACAAGAGGTGGAATCACAGAACCCAGCAGTTCCCTTTCACTGAGATGGTTCAGTTTTTCCTGTCTAGCTAAGGTAGGGAAACAGACCCCCCTATATACCTGACAGCAGTGTCTTAAGCTTGAGTGGGAACTCAGGACAGGGTACAGCCAGGTCTGGAGACAGCTTTGGAGCTCCATATTCACCCAGATGCCATAGCATCTGAAGTCCTCTGAAGATGAAACTGCTCTCCTTCCAAATGTGAATAACACCGTGTGGGACTAAGACGGAAACCTTTCTGCCCCAAGGCAAAGCAATGAATGACTAAAAGAGGCCACTCCTAAATACCAAACATCACTGTCTTACTTAATAGGATCAAAACAAAGCCAGCTCTTCCCATGGCAGGGCTCACTAGTCACCAGATGACTGTGAGGGAAGTGGGCTGTATTGAGTGGTTTGGTCATCCAGAGCTGTTCTGCATATCATATTCATCTTTTCCAGGCAGAACCCAGAGTGAGAACTTCTACTATCACCAAATTCAGAGAAAAGGATCCCATTACCTCCCTGACAGAGAACTCAGTGATTTCACTCAATTTTCTCTACCACTCAGAAAAATGAAAATTCTGCCCTCGTGTTACAAAGAGTTTAAGTAATACCCATCAGGTCAGAGGCAGCACCGGGAGAGGAATCCAGGTCTATCTGACTCCAAAAGTTACATTCTTCCCACATTCTCAGTTTCTAAAAAAACAAAAACAAAAACACTTTGGACATAAACAAATGTTTGTCCATTAATACCTCTCTTTAGTATTAGAAGGTTCTGAGTTTCACTGAAATGAAACTCACTGGGCCCAACTGGGTCTAGTTAGAGCTTATGTTAATGACATGAAGCCATAAGGTCCCACACCTCTTAAGAATTAATAGCTTCATTCTGGCCAAAAGTGCTGAGTTGACCATGTTCTTTGGACCTTTTGTCATAGCAAGGTATAATTCTCAATCTATAGCTAACGGTTGGCATTATCACTTGGAAAGGAGAATGCTTTTGGCTCATCCTAATATCTGGAAGTAACTAATATGAAGTTCATGTAATCACATCGTTTAACATCGGCTCAAGTAACCAAGATGTAGAATTGAGCACAGCATCTGTCTCCAGGATCAGGTGGGTTCTGGAAACTGAGGACATCTGTTTACCCACTGTACCCTTCTTTCTCTCTCTCTCTCTCTCTCTCTCTTTCTTTCTTTCTTTTTTTTTTTTTTTTTTTTTTATTCTGGGGATTGAACTCAGGGATACTTCACAACTGAGCTGTATCCCCAGCCCTTTTAATTTTGAGACAGGGCTGAGACTGGCCTTGAACTTGTTGTAATCCTTGTGCTTCAGCCTCCAGAGCCACTGGGATTACCAGCATGCACCACCATCCCCAGCTATATTTCTTTTTTTAAATCTAAGGACTGAGTTAGATGTTTGTAATGCATTATGTGCTTTGACATTCTCTGGTTCATATTGTTGGCTCCAGGTCTTCTCTAGTACTTGGAAGAAGAGTAGGAGATGAAGAAGGATTAGTTGATTGTGCTTGTTGCTGTTTTCTCTACACTGGTATAGAATGAAACTCCCTTTGGTGTCTTCCTGAATCCATTATCTAAGGACCAAGATATTCTTGGATTGAATAGAATTAAAGTGGCTTAAATACAAACTAATTATATCTGTTTTGGGGCACTCTAGGAACAGAAGTCCTACCTTTTGAGTATAAAGGTAGTTTTTATTCACCCAATCAATACATGTATATCAAGCACCTAATATTGTCAAGCATCATGGTGGGTTTTATCAATTCAACAGTGAAAAAACTCCTGAATTCTGCTCTCATGGCACTTACAATCAAGTAAGAAAAGCATCAAGCAAATGGTAATACAAATCAGTGCGTGATTATAATTTGGTACAATGTCAACTTAGATAATGTTTAAAAATAAGAACACAATACCCCTGCCAAAGAACCTCACCAGAGCCAACCCCAGCAGCTCCTACACACTGACCCAGGCCTCAGGTTTGGGGCCCTTCAGGCACATGCAGGACATCCAATCCACCCACCCCCACCCACACCCCTGTCTCATGCATGTTGCTTCCCAGATGCAGCCCATTCCTGCCAGGTCCAGATATATTGGGCCCATACCTGCTGCCAAGGATCCCAGGTCCCACTGCAGCATGCAGGAGGCCTGTTCCAGACCAACATGAGGATCCAGGACCCAGCAAAGTGCTTCAACAATCTAGCAGGCTGCTATGCACCCCCAACAGATTACGGATCAATGTTCTGGGAGGTAGATCCATAAGGTACAGCAAAACAGAGGCAGATTTCTGGAAGAAGGTGATCATCAGAGGGGTGGTGTCTGACCTGACCCTTTGACATGCAAGGAAGAAGCACTTCCAGATCTGCCTACTTCACCACAGGTAAACTCAATCCAAAGATCCAGAAGAAGAATACAAAAAATTAGGAATCAAAATATAAAAGGTTCACCTCAAGCCCACAACTCCCCAACCAAGGAACACATGGATAGGGAGTGAGATGAAAATCTGGAAATAATTATCAAAAATGATCTGATTACTAAAAGGAACAATGAACTAAAAGAAGATTTAATGAAGAGACTAAATGAGAAAACTCAGGAGATGAATAACTCTATTATCAAAGAAATAAGCATACTGAAAAAGGAAGTAATGGAGCTAAAATCTTCAGTCAATCACATCAGAACAATGATGGAAGAATTAATAGTCTAACCTCTGTAGAAAATAGAACCTCAGCTCTGGTAGAAAGAACTTCCAACAATGAAGATAGACTGAGTAAGCTTGAGCACACAGATGACAAAAAAGAAAAAAAAAAGCCTCATAGAACATGAGAAGAATTTTCAAAATGTCTGGAATAAAATCAGAAGAAACAATCTAAGAGTAATTGTCATACAGGAAGAAATTGAAATACAAACGAATAGAACATTCTCAATGAAATAGTTAAAGAAAATTTTTCTCATATTAAAATAGAATCAGATATGCTCACCTAGGAAGCGTACAGGACACCCAATAGACCTAATCAAATGAGAAGTTTACCAAGATACATCATATTCAAAATTTATAACAAGGATATCAAGGGAAGAATATTAAAAGCTGCAAGAGAGAAACACCAAATCACATTCAGAGGCAAACTAGTAAGCATCACCTCTGATTTTTCATCTCAGTCTCTAGAAGAGAGAAGATCCTGGAAGATCTTTCAATGTCTGAATGACTACAACCTGCAGCTGAGAATATTATACCCAGCAAAATTCAGCTTCAAATTTTGTGGGGAAATAAGAATATTTCACAATATGATCAAACTTGCAGCATTCATGAACAGAAAACCAGAATTACAAAGAAAGAATCCTCAGATATAAACTCCAGATAGAAGAACAAGCAAACACTCCTCAAAACCCACAGAGGAAATTCCATAAAAGTGCCAGCTATCAAAAGACAACCAAGAGGGGCTGGAGCAGTGGCTCAATGGTTATGGCACTTGTCTGGCATGCGTGAAGATGCGGGTTCAAACCCCAGCACCATGTATATAACAAAGTGTTGGAGTAACAAAAGCTATTTGAGGGGCTGGAGTGGTGGCTCAGCAGTTATGGCGCTTGCCTTGGATGCACAAGTACATGGGTTCAAACCCCAGCACCACACACACAACGAAGTGTCTGAACAATGAAAGTCACAGGAAAAACTAAATAAAATTGATTCAGTTTTTCTCTCTCTCTGTCTCTCTCTCACTATCCCTCTCTCTAAAAACAAAAAATTCTACTTTAAAAACAACAGCAACAAAAAAAAACAAGCTGTATGAAAAACTGAATAAAATTAATTTTCTCTTTCTCTCTTGTTCTCTCACTATGTCTCTCTCTTAAAAAGAAAAAAAGAGGAGCTAGAGTGGTGGCTTGGCAGTTACAGTGCTTGCCCGGCATGCATGAGTATAGGGGTTCAAACACCAGCACCAACGTATATAACTAAATGTTGGAGCAATGAGGGCTATGGGAAAAACTCAATAAAAATTGATTCTGTCTCTCTCACTGTCCTTCTCTCTTTAAAAAAAAGAAATAAAAGAAAAACAAAAAAGAAAAAAGGCAACCAAGAAAGCACAGATAATAAATATAACACTAATAAAACATGATAAGGATGAACCACAACCACAAAACTATCCTAACACTGAATGTGAATGGTCTAACACACCAATCAAAAGACATAGATTAGCAGATCAGATCAAAAACAAAATCCAACAATATGCTGCTTACAGTAGACCCATCTTACAGTCAATGACATCCACAGATTGAGAATGAAAGGATGAAGAAAAATCTATCAGGCAGATATCCCAGAAAGCAAGCTGGAGTTGCAATAGTTGTATCTCACAAAGTAGATTTCAAACATAAATTAATCAAAAGAGATAAAGAATGCCACTACATCCTAGTAAAGGGAACAATACAACAGGAAGATATAACCATACTACATATAAACTCTACCAAGTATGTGGAAAAATTACTCCAGGAAATATAACCACTTGTGGACATCAACACGATAACAATAATACTGGGAGACTCTATCATGAATAGACAGATTGTCAAAGAAAAAAAACAGTAAAGAGATCTCCAGTCTAAAAAATTCCATAAATCAAATGGACTTAACAGATATCTATAGAATATTCCACTACAAGTTGGCTGAGTATACTTTCTTCTCAGCAGTGCATGGATCCTTCTCCAAAATAGATCATATTCTAGTTCACAAAGGAAATCTCAGTAAACATAAAAAAATAGATATTATTCCATGTATTCTATCAGGCCATGATGCCATGACCCTAGCAATTAACAACAAAAATCATAACAGAAAATACGCATATACATGGAGATTGAATAAAACCCTATTAAAAGAAGAATAGATCCAAGAAGACATGAGAGCAGAAATCAAGAAATTTTTGGAAGAGAATGAGAAGACACAACATATTGAAACCTTTGGGACAGCATTAAAGCATTCATAAGGGGAAAATTTATAGCACTGAGTACCTACATTAAAAAACAGAAGAGAGGGGCTGCAAGCAGTGGTTTAGCAGTTATGGCCCTTGCCAGGCATGTGCAAGGATGTGGGTTAGAACCCCAGCATCATGTACTCAACAAAGTGTCAGAGCAATGAAGGTCACATGAAAAACTAAATGAAATTGTTTCTCTCTCTCTCTCTATCCCTCTTTCTTAAAAAAAAAAAAAAAAGGAGAGATCTCGAATAAAAATAAGCTTTTGCTCCACCTCAAATCCCTACAAAAGGAAGAACAATCTAAGCCCAAAGCCAGCAGCAGACAGGAAATAATTAAGATCAGAGCTGAAATCAACAAAATTGAGAGCAAAAAAAAACAATAAAAAGAATCAATGAAACAAAGAGATGGTTCTTTAAAAAAAATAAATAAAACCAACAGACCCATAGCTAACCTCACTAAAGGAAAGAATTGAATCAAATCAACAAAATTACCAATGAAAAGGGAGTAATCACCACTGACCCCATGGAAATCACATGAATTATCAGAACATATTTTGAAAAACTATACTCCTCTAAATTAGATAATCTGGAAAATATGGACATATTTCTACACACATACAACATCACCAAATGATGCAAGACAATAATGAAATCCTAAACAGCCCAATAACAGACATCAAATTCCATACAGCAATTAAAAGTCTTCCAAAGAAGAAAAGCCCAGGACCTGAAGGATTCCCTGCTGAGTTTTACCACATCTATGAGGAGGATCTAATACCTTTCCTTGTTAAGCTTTTCTAAGAAATTGAAAAGGAGGGAACTCTCCCAAACTTTTTATGAGGCAACCATAACTCTGATACCAAAACGAAACAAAGACAGATTAAAAAAAAAAAAAAGAAAATTACAGATCCCTGATGAACACAGATGCAAAAATCCTTAATAAAGTTCTAGCAAACCACATTCAAAATCACTTCAAGATGATAATTCATCACAATCTGCTGGGCTTCATTCCAGGAATGCAAGGCTAATTCTACATATACAAATCAATAAGTGTGAATCATCACTTAAACAGAATTAAGGACAAAAACCATATGATCATCTCAATTGATGCAGAAAAGCCTTCGATAAAATCAGCACTGATTTATGCACAAAACTCTAGAGAAAACAGGGATCAAAGGATGTTATATTAACTTTGTAAAGGCCATATATGCCAAACCCTCAATTAGTATAATCTAAATGGAAAAAAAAAACTGAAAGCATTTCCACTAAACTCAGGGACAAGACAAGGCTACATGCTCTCACCACTTTTATTCAATATAGCTCTTGAGACCCTAACTGGAGCAATCAGGCATGAGAAGGAAATCAAAGGGATAAGAATAGGAAGAAAGTCTCACTATCCCTTTTTGCTGATGACATGATCCTATATCTGGAAGATCCTAAAAACTCCACCAGAAAACACTTGAGCTTCTACGCAGATTTAGCAAAGTAGCAGGCTACAAGATCAATACCCATAAATCAATAGCTTTTCTAAACAGTAACAATAATAGGGCAGAAGAATAAATCAGGAAATCTATCCCTTTTACAATATCCTCAAAAAAATAAAATACTTGGGAATTAATCTAACAAGGGAAGTAAAATACCTCTACAATGAAAACGATCATGATCAACACTGAAAACAGAAATTGAAGAAGACCTGAGACAATGGAAAGATGTTCCATGCTCCTGGTTAGGCAGAATTAATGTAATTAAAATGGCTATTCTGCCAAAAGCACTTACAGATTCAATGCAATCCCCATCAAGATAACAATGTCCTTCTTTACAGATATAGAAAAAAGTAATTCTTAAATTCATGTGGAACAAGAAACCAAGAATAGCCAAAACATTACTAAGCAAGAAAGATGAAACAGGTGACTTCACAATACCAGATATAAAATTATACTATAGAGCTATAGTAACAAAAATAGCATGGTACTGGCATCAAAATAGGAATGAAGACCAATGGAATAGAATAGAAGACTCTGAGACAGGGCTGGAGTGGTAGCTCAGCAGTTATGGTGCTTGCCTGGCATTTTGCAAGTACACAAGTTTGAACCCCAGCACCACGTACACAATGAAGTCTTGGAGCAATAAAAGCCGCGTGAAAAACTAAGTAAAATTGATTCTTTTCTCTTTCTCATTATCCCTCTCTCTTAAAAAAAAGAAAAAGAAAAAGACTCTGAGACAAGCCCACTAATCTTTAAATATCTGATCTTTGACAAAAGGGGTCAAAATATAACACAGAAAAGAGATACCCTATTCAACAAGTGGTGCTGGACAAACTGGACAGCCATGTACAGGAAGTTGAAATTAGATTCTTATCTCTCACCTTGCACAAAAATCAAATCAAAATGGATCAAGTAATTGAGAATTAAACCAGCTACCTTAGGACTGCTAGAAGAAAAATTAGGACCAACATTTCAGCCTTTGGGAGTTGACAATGGCTTCCTCAACAATACTCCCAAAGTGAAGGAATTAAAATCAGGAATTAATGAGTGGGATGACATTTAATTAAAAAGTTTTTGCTCAGCCAAGGAATTGGTCAAAATTGTCAAGTGAGAACCCACAGAATGGGAGATAATCATGGCCTGTGATTCCTCCAGTAGGGGACTAATATCCAAAATTCACAAAGTACTCAAAAAACTTAATATCAAAAACATAAACAATCCAATCAATAAATGGGCCAGAAAGCTAAACAGAAACTTCTCAACAAAGGACACTGAACAAGTCAATGAACACATGAGAAAGTGTTCTAAATCACTAATAATCAGAGAAATGCAAATCAAAACTACATTAAGATTTCACCTCACTCCAGTCAGATTGGCAAAGATGAAGAATATAAATAACAGATGTTGAAGGGATTGCAGGGAGATAGAAACACTTGCACACTGTTGGTGGAACTGCAGACTGGTCCAGTCACTCTGGAAAGCAGTGTGGAGACTCCCAAAAAGTTAGGGATGGATCTACCATACGACCCAGCTATCCCACTTCTGGGTATTTTCCCAGAGGAGTTAGAGGCAGCACATTACAGCAACACAGCAAAATCAATGTTCATAGCAGCTCAATTTACAATAACTAAATTATGAAATCAACCAGATGCCCCTCACTGGATGAATGGATCCAAAAACTCTGAGATAAACACACACACACACACACACACACACACACA
>PVKS010027367.1:0-27599 GCA_004027875.1 Aplodontia rufa
GGGGAAGATGGGGGAACCATTCCAGAAGCCGATGTTATTCCTACGCTAGATACCCAATTAACACATGAGTTCTTCTGGGGGAAACTGCAATAGATGAAACCCATAGTAGGTTATCTATGTGTTAGCATTACCCCTGGTTATCAAAGTTTATACACATTGATTGCTACAGTTTTGACAATGTTTCTCCCTCACCTGTATCCTGTATCACAATATACTTCTAATAAATGTGGAAAAAAAACACAACTCTGAATCAAGTTTCCTTGGATGTTTTATTAATCTAATTGTTTCTTGGGAACAATTAGATTAATAAATTTTTTCACTGTTTTCATTCTCCTCTCTCCAAAGAATGCTTCCCTTTAAAATTTTCACAAAAACAGGGGATACAATTGTTTCTGGACTTTGTTCATTCTTTCTTCAACACACCTCCTTGCATCTTTATCTTAGCAAACTGAATGTATTCTATTCTGAGACTCCATAAAAGTCATAGTCCCACGGGTGCTGAAAGTCTCTTAATCACTGATCAAAAACAGACCAATAAAACAAAATCAACCAATAAACAAAAGTAGGTTAATGACTTTACCATTTAAGTCAAACCCAGACTTACCCAAGGGGTTGGACACAGTGTGAAGACTTAGTGGGATCTCCCACTTTTCTAGAGGAGACTATTCCTTTACCCAGAACGTATGTATTATTTCTCTCATGTGAAGCAAGAAAGAAATTTTTGGAACAAGTACAGCTATGTTTAAAATACACACTGCATCAATCAATTCACCCATGATCATTGTACTTAAAAAGAGCATAAAAACCTGTCTAAATTACACATATAACTTACAATGGTACACTTGATTCTCTTAGATGAGATCATGTGGAAAATCCCACATTTCAGAAATGGATGGTTCAGAAATGGATGGTTGCAAATGGTACTCTCTAAATATGTGTATATGTACAAAATATGTTATATATATACATATATACATATTTATTAAGCTACTTTACCACACACAAACTCGCAGAAAGTAATCCATCAAAAGTCCAGCAAAATTTATACATCCTGCCACCCAAATTATCATTATCATGATGGTAGTGAATACATTTCTTTCTGATTCTAAGGTTTTACTCCAAATTTCCATTTCTGTGAAACCACAGCTATCTAGAGCAACAGAAAGCTGAACTACAGTGGAAGAAAAAGAAAAGTAACTTACTACTATAATGTGATGTCAAAAATGATCAAAATAAAGAAAACAAGGGGTAAAATGTGAATCAAAATCATCAAATTCAAAAACAGCCCTAAGCAACTTAATGAGACCCTGTCCCAAAATAAATTTTAAAAAGAAAGTGCTGGGGATAGAGAGGTAGCTCAATAGTAAAGCACTTGCCTGGTATGTGCAAGGACTGGGGTTCAGACCCCAGCACCACATACACGATTAAGGGTTGGGGGGAAAACACATGGAAAAATTCCCTCTCTCCTCTCTCTCTTTCTCTCTCTGTTCCTAATTTTAGAAAAGAGAAAGAAAGGGCTGGGGATGTGGCTCAGTGCTAGAGCATTTGTTTAGTATGCACAAGTCCCTGGGTTCAATCTCCTGTACTAATAAAAAAAAAAGATTCACATTCCACGATTAATGGGCTGATAGTAAAAAGAAACAGGATTACCTCTATGTAAGCACCAAACTACATCATAAATGCTCTAAGTTGCCAAAATTCTGAAAAGTTTAAATTTCTAAGACACACACTGAAGTCTTTTATTGTTGAGACATAACAGAATTTAATGACTGATTTAAAGTCTTTGTTTCTCCAAATAGATGCTTCTATAAATGCTTTATAACTAATAGAAACTGATTAGAAATGTCCTGTGCTAAATATTTTCCTGTCTACCATGTCTTAAGACAATAATTAATTAAGGGAAGATTATAATTTATCTACTTAATGATTTATGTGCAGTTTTAAGAAGATGCATTCGTGGCCAATCAGTCTTAATCTCCCACACAAGAGCTGTAACTTAGAATCGGTAGCTGCAAAAAAGGATAACATTCTCCCAGGAGCCTAGCCAGCTGTTGAAAGAATACAGATTGTTGTTTGCTGCTGAGTGCAAAAAATCATTAAGAGATTTCTCAGAATTATTACTTATCTGTGTTGCATTTTAAAAGGAAAAGGAAAAAAAAAAGAGCAAGGCTATTATGTGACTCCCAAGATGTATCACTTCACAAGGCATCCTTCACTGACTAGTCCACAGGGAAACATAAACGTGGCCCTATAAAGACCTATTTATTGGTCAGCAAATGCACAGGTACACGTTTTGTATGAATGGAGAACCATTCCAGAAAGTGTGGTAAATTCCAGATTCCAGAAGTCCTGAGAGTTTTTTAACCACAGTAATATGTGACCTGAACAAAAGTAAAATGACCCCTGAATGTTTTGTTTCAAAGAACAATTTCAATTGGCATTCCAATTTTCTGTAGTTGAAATACTCTTACTCATATGTGCTCCATTAATACAATTTTAGAAAGAAGGAAAATCTCAAAACAAAAGATGATACTGTTAAATAATTTAAATACTCTAATATGATAACTAAAAAGTTGATTTCCAAAGTCAGTTTAAGATAAAATGCATATATTTGGAAAAAATTGACAAATTTAAGTAATGATTCAATATTTGTTATTTTGCTTTTAAAAATCTAAACAATTTAAGAGAACAAAGAATTTAATCTTGTACAAAGAAATCTTTGGAATTGGAGTGAAGATGGTCCACAGGTCTTCCTGCCTTCCACACATTTGACGAGCCCAGTTTAGAGCACTCTTCGATGCTAAGACACTATAATGATAATAGCTAAATATATCAAGTAATGTTATGAAAATAGATACATTCAGTAATTAAATTAAACATAAATAAACAATAGCAATTAATGGATGGCTGATGTAATAAAATTAAGGTATTCCAAACTTTTTTTTCTCCTTTAATTGATCTACCAAGATACAGTCCCCATTCTTTCCCCCATGATACGGATTAAAAAAAACATTAATTTCTTCAATATCACAGTTACCTACAAAGCGAGGAATAGTATGTATATCTTGTAATTCCTAATTTAATGTTGTTTACATCACAGTTTCGACTAATAATGACTGCTGTTTCTGCCTCAGAACAAAAGTTGTTCTAACTGTCCCACTATCAATGTGGCTACTTGATGCCATCTCTCATGTCCATTCATTCTGCTTTCTCTTTTTTCGTTTTTTATTTTCTCTTTCCTCTTTATACCAATGCCCTATAGAAAATAGAGCACCGGCTACATCCCTAAGGTATACAATGTTTATTTCTTTTACTTGTTTCAATATGTTATTATAATGTGGATATGAAGCATCCCCCAAAGACTCATATATTGAAGCCGTTGTACCTTATGCAGCAACATTCAAAGGTGGGGATTTGGGGCAGATTTCACCATGAAGACTCTGACTTCATCAATGGGTTGCTCCGTTGAGGAATTCATAGCTTAAAGACACTTAGCTATTTTTTTAAGCTTTTTTCTTTTTTAAGAAAGAGAGAGAGAGAGAGAGAGAGAGAGAGAATCAGTTTTATTTAGTTTTTCATGTGGCTTTCATTGCTCCAGCATTTATTTGTGTATGTGCTGCTGGGGTTTGAACCCGGGTCCTCGCATCTATCAGGCAAGTGGCCTTAACCACTAAACCATCACTCCAGCCCCTACTTAGCTATTTTTAAACACATCCTGATATGTACAGAATACTTTGCTATTATCTTCTTCTAAGGATTCCATACAGGGAAGCTTTAAATAGAAATTAAAAACAAATAATCATCTCTCATGGATTAAATATCAGTATTAAATGTCAAAAATCAGTTCAGAATAAATACAGAAGATAGCATTTGATTAATTCATTTTGAATAATGAAAAAAGACTCCTTAATGGTGAATGAATACGAATACATTTACAATATAAATGATGGATTTCAATCACACTGTAGACAAAGCTTCGGGAAAACCTCATGTTTGCCTGTAATGAGTCAACAAAAAGTCACAACTTTCTGATAATGACCTTTTCGTAAATATTTAGCTCTCATGTTTTCTTTAGTGGAAAAATCTGTTCCTTTTATAGATTGCCTGGCAGCTGGAGGTCAACCATTCTTATCTCACCAGATTTCACTTAATGACCCTGTGAATTCTTCTCTCCATCCATAAAATAAAACAGTCCATTTTTTAACCACCTCAAGGTGATAAAGGTTACAGTAAATCCATGCTCAGAGAAGAACTTTCCTTTACATCTTGAAATCAATGAAATGATAGTTTCTCTACAGTAAGTATTTGTGGTTATCTGACAAAAAGAGGTCAAAGGTTTTGTGAGTTTTCTTCTGAAATTGTTCAGTGCTTTCTCTAATGACTGATAATTGAAAACAGAGACTGGGACTATCAAATGTGGTGGGTGACAGATAAGCAGCAGATTAATGCCAATACTTGGTTACAAGACACTAAAAGGTCAGGAGTCACAGGATTAGCTATTGTGCTACTGTGAAAAGACAGACATCAAATGTCTATTACCCTCGAGTAGTTCTTTTCCTGCCCTGAAATTAATTCTCACTCCTTTTGGTTACAATTTAGATATAATCTCAATGTCATTTTACATATGTCATCAAAATGAAGCTGCTTACTCTAAATGTATCAATAGTTAGGGTTTGAATATTTTTTCCTTATAAAGTTTTTATATCACAATTTTAGTGTATTCGGTGTTCATTTCATAGAACTTCAAGAACATTTTACTCCAAAATAATTATACTCAATGAATATGGTCCTTGAAAAAATTAAAAAGTTGACATTAATTTGGTTCAGAATTTCTCTATGGGCAATAAAGGAAGTGGATTTAAGACAAAGTTTGCATAGTTTAAAGGATATGAGATTTTTTTGTAGTTGAACAAACAAATAAATGTCTTTCTCAAATTAACTGCTTTAAAGTTTAAATCAGTTTGATGACTTTTATAGAGTTCACTCAAGTTCAATTTGTGATTCAATCTGTCATTTTGAAACAAAAGCAAACTGTAAATTTATTTTTGCCAAATGGGTTGTATCTGTGAAGTTTGGTTCATGGAAGGAAATCACAGAGAAATGTGATTAGACTTATTGACATGTAAAGTTTATAGAGACACAAATACTTGGCTTTTATGGGTTTCTTGGATGATGAATAAAATATACGGATATATTACATATACACTCAATTATAGTAGGAGCTGATTTATCCATTCTGCTTAGCAAGCACTGCAAGCAGCCGGTGGTGGTCTATGTTTGCATCCAAGAAGTGATTATTTGCTTTCTTTCTTCCCCAGTAGATTTTCAGCTTGAAAATAGCAGCCCTTCTGCTAGGCTCGTTATGGTACACTGAGCCTCTACTGCAGTCCCTATCACACAGCACCTGTTCAGTAACCACATATATGTATGACTAATGACAATTGAAGTATGTCTGATATTGAGGGGGGTTGTTTTGGTTTAGTTTCTGGGTTGTCTCAGGAGGGAGAGTAAATTCAGACCTTGTTATTCCAACTAATTCAAAAGCAGAACCCCTCAATCATCTGCTCTTCAATGAGCACAGCCCATGTGACAAATCAATGTTAGTCCAAATAATATATTTTTCTCCTTTCTTGTTTGAAAGAAATTCAAATAAGGGGTAGTTTAAACAGCATCTTAATGTCATGTATTCATTTTCAGTTTTACATTAAGTATGTTGATATTTAAACAATATATGCTAGCCTAACAGAATCGCTATGATTCCCTAGTGAGTAAATTATATGTGGGAAAGGAGAAAAATTGAAAACAGAAGTAATTTTACCTTTATGATATTGAGTTCCATTTAAAATAATTTACAGAATGAATGGTATGTTATAGAAGACAGTATGCATATAGTTTTTAAATATAAACTAATTCCTATATGCTCACTTATGTTTCTCCATATACATAAAAACACTTGGGAATTTCATTCTTTCTGTTGGTGGGAGTGTGTGTGCATGCATCATTGGTTCAAATATTTGGTAACGTACTCATAGTTGTTTGAATTTTTTCTAAAGTACTGAAAATGGTTGTTTTCCTCAAAAATATGATTGACTATCTCAGAGACTAAAGGGAATGGTTTCTCTCATCTGTGGATGCTAGAATACATGGGGAAGTAGTAGGTTAGATGGCTAACCTAACAATAACTTCAAATTGTATGATTCTCAGAGTAATAGGAGGATGGCTCCCTAGGATACTCGGAGGCATAGGGAGCAGGATGGGGAGAGGGGAGGGTGTATGAAGAACTCATAGGAGACTGGAGAGTGGGAATATGAGGGAACCATCCCAGAAGCCGATTTCATTCCTCCATGAGGAATTTAATGCAAGAGTTTAATGCAAGAGTTCTTCTGGGGGAAACTGCAACAGGTGAAACCCAAGGTGGTCATCCATGTTTTGGCATTACCCCTGGATAACAAAGTATATATACATTGATTACTGATGGCTTGATAATGTTTCCCCCTCAATTGTATCTCTATATACTTCTAATAAAAATATGATTGACTGTACAACCATCATTGAGAATCTTATCTATAAAAATTATCCCAGGATTGCAGGACTGGTATAACATTCAAACACCAATCCATGTAAACTACTGGACATCCATTGTAAGCCCCACACCCACTGCCAGGAGCAGCAGAGGTGAGCAAGTAGAGATGTGAGCATGTGTCTATTCCTAGATTTTCCTGATCCTTGTCCACATCATTGCAGTATGTGTGCTCCTCCTTTCCTTGACTTGACTTGTCTTTCATGCTTCCTCTTTGAATTTTCTACCCCACCTTCCTTTCATGGCATTCATTCATTCTGTCTCATTGCCTATTTCTCTCATTCCTGCTACAGAGAGTACTTTAATCAACCAAAACCTGTAGGGAGACTAGGGATTATTTAATTAGTATCTCTGTAATATATTCAAGATAATCCCAAAGTTATGTGTGTATGTGTACCTCCATGTCTCTGTATACATATATAAAAAGTTCAGAAGAAATTTTCTTAATGAGGAAATCATATTCATGGTTACATCTGGGAAATGGAATCTAGGGGCTGGGAACAGGGTCTTCTTCTTTTAACCAAATGTACTCTGAATTCTTAATGTAATTTTATATTACACCTGTAAAATTTGTAAAAAAAATCACTTTTAATGGCATTAAAATATGGTGGTTGTTTTGTGAACTTATTGCTTGAATATTACAACTGCTTTTATTTGACTTTAGTTTTTCTAATATCATCCTCCAAAGTGACAATTCATTTAACCAGTTTTTATGTTTACATCTAGAAACTGGAATACATAGTACATCACTTGTTTAACAACTCTTAATTATATATTATTAAAATTATGAGCTATATGAATCAACATATTGTATTGAGATGTTTCTTGCAAACTAGAGACCTACTTCAGAACATGTGTAGACTTAATAAAGATGCAAGTGCCAGAATCAATAAAGAAATCACATGATCTTCCTACATTTTATTGAATGAAACCACATTGTAATTAGAGTTATGGGATCTGTAGTGGTCTCAGGTCACAATTTATTCATATGAACAGTCTCAGATTTTGGTTGATCTGGTTTCACACTCCGGGGCTTTCCCTTTGTATTGGGATTTAAGGTCAACCACAAAACTCAGAACAAAATTCAGCTATGAATCTTTGAGCAGTATCTGGTTTTGAGTCTGAATTTACAAACCCTCTAAGTTTCATAAGATGCACACCTGGAAGGAACAATAAGTCTTTTGAGATCCGTGTCAGACTATCTCATTTTGGATTCAAATTTAATAATTTCCTGAGTCTCCAATCCATTTTATGTTATTAGAAAGCTGTCTTTTCTTGTGCTCATTGTTAAATATGTGTCTTGTTTTTAATGATAATAATCCATAATCATTAAAAATATTATAATCTACCCAACTAACCCATTCTTAATGTTACATAAAGGCCCAAATTATGCAGTGGAAATGCTGGATACCAATCTGATTTAAACCACATTCCCCAAAATGGATGGTTATTGGTGAAACAATACCTTCAAAACCAACTATGAAGAGCAGATATAAATGTGAGGATAAAATAAGGACCTTTGAGTATTAAATGTTTACAAAGCAGGTAAATTCTTAGAACTCCCTCCACATTTTGTGCTTCTGAGTAACTGTGGTGTCCAATGTGAGCATATGTTTAGAAGTTTTCTAGAAAAGGAAAAACAGAGGATCCTTGACTGGCATCATAAGGCATGGCTTAGAGAACAGAGAAACAGTAACTACATGCATACCGATGCTGAGTTCCCAAGCTTCTTTCCTGTGTTGTGTCTTTTTAGGCAGGAGAATGAGAGTCCCCTCGTTGAAATCTGACCATGTCAGAGAAAAGTCTAAGTTTCCATTGAATGGAAAAGTAAAAATATTTTAAAGGAGAAAATGATATTGACAAGTTCCAACCATACACTAAGAGCTTCTAATCAGCATTTTAATATCAGACAACCAAGGATCAATAGACAACTGAGAAAATATTCTACCTTGAAATATAAATTTTAAAATGGCTTAACTTTCAAAAGTGGAATTTGAAGGAACCTACTATAAAACTACCATAATATCTTTTGAGTATTAAGAGAAACATTTGTATCTAGGAAACAAGATTAGATGCTGTTTTTTAAACAAAATAAATACTAGGTATTAAAACATCTCTTAGAAGTAAAATAGAAAATCAATCAATGTGAAAGATGGTCCTGAAGAAATTTTTAAAATGGAAAGAAATTAGTCAAAGGAGTGGAAAATATGTGAGGATGATTAAAAGAAAAAAACAGATTAATCCAAAATCAACCCCAATAATATTGTTGCTACAACTAGATGAGGAATAATTTGTTTCACAGATCTGATATGCAAAGTTTGAAAACTCAAAATATCTGCTTGTGTTCAGCTCCATGAACACTCAATGTCATGAAAACTGAGGACACTAGAAGCAGTCAGAAAAATTCTACAAATTTCTAGCAACAACAATACACATTACATACTTAGAAATCAGAAATCAAAATGGATTTAGACTTCTCAAATTCAGCACTGCAATCTAGAAGACAAGAAAACAAAATCATGATGGAAACTTAGTCAGCGTGCAACCTAGAGTTCAATATCCAAACAATAATTTTTTCAGTACAAGGGTACTTCCACACACAGAAGGCATGAAGAAATTTAAATCCCAATACAAATTTCTCAGTTATTTCCTAAAGAATTTGCTTCACCAAAACAAGGAAGTAAATCAGAAAGAAGATGAAGACATGGATAGAGGAAAATGAAGGGCAACCATAGAAAGTAATGAAAGAAAATTCCCAGAATGCTTATAAAGGAAGATCTCCAATGACAGGTCTGCTCCAGTCACTAAAGACCACACTGGCATAGTGTGACACAACACTGTTGATTATAGTGAGTGTAGAAGCTGAAAATTCAGAAAAGCTCATATCCTTCACTGTGGGTTGGCTGGCTGGCCACACAGAAGTTTCCCAAACTTTCCATGACATACCTCCCCAGAAAGGAGTCTTTAAAATCTGTCAAGCACATTGAATCAAAGTTTGCTCAGAGGCTGTGTTTATTTCATCTTCAGAGGCATTCACCCAAATGAATTTACTTAAAGATCTAGTTTTGCACCTTCCATCAATTTTAATAGTAATTGGTTTCACATTTACTTATGTGTGAAATGTGTCTGAGAAAACATAACATATCTAATTGAGGAAGGAAAAAAAACTATTCAAGTTTATATACATAGAAAATCATGGACCCTGAATCCAATCTAAGTTTAACTGTATCAGTGCCTCTTATGAAATAGTCTAGAAAGTTACTACATGTTTTATGAAATTTATCTTTACTTATTGTTCCAATATTTAAGCTAATTCCAAAACGCTATTATTTTTCAAATTTTCCTTTAAAAATTAATCATATAGTGATTTGGAATACCTTACTGTAGGGAGGACTTTCAGTAAACCACATGGCATTGATCACAACATAGTGTATTTACACACAAAATCCCAGTGTTATTCTTACAATCACACTGAAACCAATAACTGCTCTCCTATATAAAAAGCAAACAATTTAAAGTTCTGCTTTGTCTTCTCACCTCTTTATGTATGTTCACAGCATGACTTTGAAATCATAAAAATCACTAGTCTACATTGCTCTTACTGTGTAATGAGAACAAATTATCTCAAACCTGAGATAATTCACATATTTCCAGTTTTAATTAATCATTCTTCCTTTTTATCTTTTGAAGAAAACCAATTAAAACTGAAAATAGCTCTACAAAGCCATGTAAATGATCATTAAACAGAATAGAGCAGACTATGGTAAACAAACTGGCCAAATAAACTCATTTGCAAGAGAAACTGAATACATCTAAGAGAATATGCCGTGAATTTTCATTATCCAGAAGAACTCAAGCCAGGGAAGTCATGGAATACGTACCCAAGAATACAATCTCAGAAGAATAAAGCAAAGTCTGCATTGTTCACTACACGATGACACAGAAACTAGATACTATAGTCTTTTTCCTTCTTTCTCAAATCATGCAAGATATCCTGTATTTAGTCGTGGAATTCCAGTGAGATTATGAAGCTTAGGTAGACATTTTGAAGACAAAATTTTCAGAGAATCACTAACGAGAACACTAATAATGGGGGCAGGAGTAGTAGCTCAGTGGTTACAGTGCTTGCCTGGCATCCGCGAGGACCTAGGTTCAAATCCCAGCACCATATACACAACTGAGTGTTGGAGAAACAAAGGCCAGATGGAAAAATAAATAAAATTGATTCTCTCTTCTCTCACTGTCCCTCTCTCTCTAAAAAAAAAAATAAATAAAACGAAAAAAAACAGAATACTAATAATGATTAGAAAAATTATAGCTATTTGAAACATTATACTAAATGTGAACAGTTTTATAATATGGATTTAGTGAGGGAAAAAAGAAGTGTAGTTCACATTTATTGAATGCTTAAGTCACAATTTTAAGCACAAAAGATGAAGGAACAAAAGGGAAGGTGAGGAGGAGGAGAACAAAGAGTAATCTTACTGAAGTAAATTAACAATCCCCTGAGATAGTTAGAATGGAGAAGAAATATAGATCATGAAGAGCGCTACAAAAATAGTATTAAATGCATTAAGCATTTTTCTGTTTGTGATTTCCATTTTTCATGTAATATAAAATGGTTCTGTTCTCAGTCAATTTAGATGACTTAAATTAATAGGCATTTTCTTTCTTCCACTAAATCATGTTTTCCATTCACTCCTAGTTATATTCTGAGAAGTAAATTTTATCAATGTTACCTGCATGAGATTTGTAAGTAAAACTACATGCTCGTGTATAGCATTTCTTGCTACTTGTCTCTGATGTCAAAGGCCATCTTTACTTTTTGTAGGATGCTGAACTAGCTCAAAAGAAACCTTGAGCTCAACTGGTTCATTCATTTCTTTTTTTAAGTCAGTATCTATTTAGTTAGATTGTTACAAAAATTCGATTTGATTATCATTTTGATAAACTCTTGAATATGAAATACACTGTGCCATGGGAATACAAATTGTCCCCTTCCTCCCCAAAAGTGAAACTCAACATTTATATATTCCCAACAATTTACTTACAAATGAACAATAGAACATATCTAAGTTGACAGAACAGATTACATATGTGCTTGGAATATATTAAACAAATGATGCAAAATCTGTACGAAGTTAGTTTGAGAAGAGATCATTGTAAATAAAATTTATTCAGCTTTTTGGATACAAACTCATTTTCATAGTCACCTTGCTTTTTAAGATAGTGTCTAAAATGATTTCATAACAAATTTTATAACAATAATATATTTATAATTGTACAATAATTTTATGAGAACCCATGCCCTCTCTCAAATTTCCCTCATCAAATTTGCAGCAGTGAAAATCCCATAACACCTAAGATTTCATCAAAAGCTTATAAATACAACTGCGTAACATGGATGGGCAAAACGCCCTCAGTAACTGAGCAGAGATCATCTCTTCAATTTCAAATACATGAGTATAGAAAAACACAGTTAAGTGATGCTGTTTTACCTTTTGCGCTGCATGCCAACTTGCAAAAAAACTCAAACCACAAACCTGGTTGTGTTCACATTGACTGAGGACATATTATTCACAAGGTGCTCAGCTCAGTTTTAAGTGGGAGCAGCTTTGTTGCCAAGAATGCACGTTATAGGCACCACTTTCGTGGTTTACACTAAGCTGCATTGTTCAGGGCTCAGGGGTCTATGGTTCTATTTTCCATCTCTCTTTGTCTGAGACTTGGGTTTTGTCCAGGTTCCAGTAACCTGTTTTTCTTTTCTAGAATGTCAACTATAGCATTTATTGTGCTCGAAAAGAGAGCAACAGATACAGCAGATTCGTAACACTCAAAAATCACTTCAGTAACAAGGGACCAAAAGAGAAATTTTCTGTCAGAAACAATCTGCGGGAAAAAGTTACAAACACTTTTCAATTTAAATTTAAAACTAAAATGAGAGATGAATTTAAAGCTAAACAGCACTAGTTTAGAAATAAAAAGTAGGCATACACTCCATACCACCGTTGGTATGTTTTTAATATGTTGTGCTTTAACATAATGAAGTACTTTCTTCTCTCTTATATAGTAAATGGAACTATAACACCATATAAATATTTATGTAAGTGTAGGCTACATGAATCAATTTTCCTAACCAAAACAAAACAAAACAAAATAACAAATTTGTGAAAACATACAAAACATTCAAAAAAAAAACACTAGACAATGAATAATTTCTTAATTTCATGTTGTTCATAAGGGCTCAAAATGTACCAGACAATAAATTAAAGACTACTGATACATTATCATGTTAAATACTAAATAAAAATCAACAATTACAATTCAAAATAATCTTAAAAATGATTATCACTGAATTTTTGCAACAAAACTGTTAGCATTAAGTAGCAAATATTAACCAAATCCTATAATGCATACATACATAGAACATGTTGAAAAACGAGAGTCTATTTCAATAGCAAAACCCAACAAAATGAAAAATTTTCCTCCATCAGTCTAAAGTAATTGTAGTCTAAAAGCAATTGTCACAATATCCAGGATAGAAACTGAACTTGGTAAGAGGCGAGGAAACAACTCATGGGTGATGAATCACTAGTAAGAATAAAATTATTGTCTACTGACTTTTGAGACTGCTGGTTGACAAGTTGTAGACTATGAAGACCTTAATTATCTCCACTAAACACGCGCACACACACACGCGCACACACACACACACACACACACATACACACACAATTTTAGAGGGTCCTGTCAACACTGTATTCACACCGTTGTACTTTTATAATTGCTTATTTCAGTGCAAAACATCAATGTTGGGAAGGTTTTCGTCTATCTTAAACACTATCTCACACTACAATTTAAAAACACTTCAAATACTTAAGTTGATGGATATAAAATTTAAATCAGGAAAAATATATGGAAGGCTAAAATTAAATTATAAGTCCAGTTTCTTCACTGTTTTAAGGCATAAGGCTCTTCAGTGAGCCTTTTTTCTGGTATTGAGAATATGTAAAGAATTATTGAAAATTATCTAAATAGAGCAAGCTTTAAAATAATTTCATATTCTTTTAAAACAGAATTGATTTAGACAGTTTACAAACAAGTTTTAAAATAATCCTTTATGCCCTTATAAAATATAATTAATGGAGAGAGACAGAGAGAGAGAGAGGGAGAAGGAAAGAAAGAGAGTTTACTTTGACCTTAATCATCCCAGACTTTTAAATTTGTTTCATTAAATACTGCTTCAAACACTTCTAGGTGTATTTTCCAGATCTAGACCTTCTACAAGTTTTTACTTTTTTTACATTTTTATTCTGCTCTATTATTACCACAGAGAACATCCAACACATATTTTCATGTACTTTTGCTGCTATACTGTGTGAAACATTATAAACAGTAAATAATACGTTTCACAACCCATTTTGTTTTAAAAAAGTTTGGAGATATAGGTGTAGAGAAGTCATAGGAAGGATTTGATCTTTTGATTATGTATTTTTAGAAATTGAATAACTTCTCCACATCAATTACAATGCTATTATATATTGATTATTTTGACAAAAAACACACAGAATATTTAAATGACAATAACAAAAGCTACAACAGTTCATTCTTACAATAAAAAAAACTTCAGATTACAATAAAAAAAACTTCAGACACATACACACACATGCATACACACACAGAGGCAGGCTCATTTTTGCATGGTACAAAGTTAATTGAAACTAGTATGCTAATTGAAACTGTCTTCACTCTGCACTGTTCTGAGATGGTCTCAGTTGCATGGAACCATGCAAAGCAAATTGGTTCTAGATGCACAAGTTTCATTTAATGCCATGATGCAAAAGCAAGGTTTACATGTATGTGTAATTTATACAACCACATGGTAGCAGAAACATAAAGTATGCTCTGTCACATTTTGCTACGCAAAAGCACTTTGAAGTTATTGTAAAAAAATCATGTGGAGCTAATTGCCCAAATTCATATAATTAACCTTTTTAGTAGAATTTATTTTGAGATAAAATTAATATACAATGAAGTGAACAAAATCTTAAATATATAATTATACAATTTAATGAACTAAACAAATGAATACACCACTTCAACTGAAACTCCAACCAAGCTATAATTGTATCTCTTCAGCAAATATTCTAGAGATTCATTCATTTTCTTGCCCCTATAGGTGTTGGTTCTCTTTCTAGTGCTATTATTCCATTTTGTGAATACACCAAACCAGAATGATTTAGGTCATTTCAAATTTGGAGCTATTATAAACAGATCTATGAAAAATGTTCTAGTTAAAGTCTTTTTTTATTTTTTTGAGTTTTTATAACATTTCTTGAATACAAAAGGAAGAGCACAGCTGCTAAGTCACAGGCACATGTATGTTTAACTCAGAAACTGCTGAAAAGTGGCCCCATAGAGTCGTATCGGTTTCCACTCCCACTAGCAATACATGAAAAGTTCTAGTGTCTCTGTATCTCTGCCTTTTCCAACCATAAAGCTATCTTTGTTTTAAATTTTTCTAGTCAGTGTAATTATAATTTACATTTTCCTATAACATTAAAGAGCTTTTTGTATAATTTTGCCATTACATATCTTCTTCTGAAGTACCTGTTCTATTCTTTTTTTGTCCATATAATTACTATTGCGTTGTTAATCTTTCTAGTATGTGTTGTAGAAATCCAATGCATTTTACATGTAGGTCCTAGGTTGGATATGTATACTGATGATATTTTGCCTGAGGCTATGGCTTTCTTTTCATTTTTCTTTTTTCCTTAGGGTACCAGGAATTGTGTGTAGGGCCTCACACAAGCTATGGAAGTACTGTACAACTGAGTAATATTCTCAGCCTTATTTTTGCATTTTATTTTGAGACATGGTCTAGCAAAGTTACTCAGGCTGGCCTCAAACTTATGATCCTCCTGCCTCAGTCTCCCAAGTATCTGGATTACAGTTGTGCACACCCATGCAGGAATTACTTTTCATGTTCTTAATAGTGATTTATGATCAGATGTTTTTGTTTTGATAAAGTCCAATTTATTTTTAAATAATTCTTTCTTTCTGGATTATGAAGCTATTGTCCTGTTTTTACCTAGAAGCCTTATAGTTTGAATTTTTTCATTTACTACTATGATCCCAATAACGCCTCTGTATAGTGTGAGGTGGGAGTTGTGAGTCACCATTTTTTAAACATTCACTGAGTTGTTTCAGCACTATTTTTTAATTTTTTAAATTTTTTATTCATAAATTTGTTTGTTGAACAATCAAACTTCTAATGAAATAATATAATATATACATAAATTCTGAAAATTAGATTCTGGAGAAAACTTTCCCTTTTCCATTGAAGTTGCTTTCCTCCTTGCTAGCACTATCAAAAATTCATTGACTGTAATTCTGTGAGCTTAGTCCAGGGCTTCCTTTACTGCTTCATTGCTCCATTTGTCTTGATCTCTGTAATTTTATATAACTCCTGAAATTAGACAATGAAATTTTCCCAGCTTTCCCAATATTATTTTGGCTATTCTGGATGTTTCACACTTTCACACACAATGTAATAGCAGTTTTTCAAATTAGGTCCCTTCAAAGTTTATTGGTATTTGAATTGCTATTCCATTGAATATATAAATCAAAAATGGGGGTATTGTCATCACAAAGATGTCTGAGTTTCTAAATCTATGAAGTTCATCTACCTCCATTTGTGTGTCTCTTTAAATCTATTTCAGCTATGCATATATTTTGTTAAACATATTTCAATGCTATATAAATAGTATTTCTCAATTTTATTTTTCAATTTTTGTAGCCAGAATGTAGAAATACAATTTTTTATATTGACTTTGTATCTTTTTCGAAGGCTAATTGCATTATTTTTTCGTTGCTCAACAAGTATTTTCAGCCACTTTTCTTCAAATAAATTTTTGTCTATTCATTTTCTTTCCTTTCTAAGAATTACTTAAACTTATTTTCAATTCACTTGATAGAGAGTCCAAAGGGTCACAGGAGCAATGTTTTATTTTCTAATGCCCCTTTTCTTCATTGTAAACAGTTTCTATTCATTTGTCTTCAAGTATGCTAACCCATAGTCCATCTTCCATCTGATTCCTTTATACATTATACCAGTTTGCTAGAGCTATCATATAAAATTCCACACGCTGTGTTGCTTAAACCACTGATATTTCTTTATTTTCTTATAGATCTAGAAGCTAGAAGTGTCACAAGATTGACATGCTTTGTTTTGATTTTTTGAGACCCTCACTCGGCTTTTGTTGCCGCTTTACAGTGTTGTCCCTCTGTGCTCAAACTCCTGGTATGTCTCTGTGTGTCCAAATATCATCTTCCTCTAGGGATATCAGCTCCATTAGATTATGGCTAAGCCCCAAGGCCTCATGTTAACTTAATCCCTTCTTTAAAGGTTCTATTTCCAAATACTGTCACAGTCTGGGGTATCGAAGTTTAGGACTTCAACATATAAATTTGGAAGGAACAAAGTTCAGCATGTAAAATTCATGGAGATATATGATAGATAAACAGATAAATATATGATAGATAGACAGACGTATGATAAATTAGACATACATACAGACAGGCGCATTTCCATCCTTAAAGCATGCTTCTAAAAGTCAAAATCATCATTTGCTGTTCTAAGCATCTGTGTAGTCAGTTTCTGTTGACGGCTTCGGATCACGACTGCATAGCTATTTTTCATCCAGTTGGATATGTTAAATGCTCTGTTGGAGATAATATGCATTTTTCCATTCTTAAGAGTGCTAAGTTTGGGGGCTGGAGTGGTGGCTCGGAGTTTACGGCGCTTGCCTGGCATGTGTAAGTACACGGGTTCAAACCCCAGCACTCACATACACAACTAAGTGTCAGAGCAACGAAAGCTGTGAAAAACTCAATAAAAATTGATTCTCTCTCTCTCTCTCTCTCTCTCACTGTCCTTCTCTCTTTAAAAAAAAAAAGAGTGCTAAGTTTTGTTCCAGTAGCCAATTAAATACCAGACAGATCCTCCTAATCCTGTCACAACTCACTTTATAATTTCTTAGAGTGAATCTACTGTGGTTTGTCATAGTTCTAGAGCATGATTCTGTCTGTCTTGGGTATCCTTATTCCTAAGATGTGGCTTTTCTAGGATTCTAACTCAACGTCCATGAGTTAGCAAGCTCTCTCAATTCTGGTTGGAGACACCCACGTCTCCCATGGCTTGACTTCTGGTCCATCTGCTATGGGCGTCCTGGACAGCTGCTCTCTGCTAGACCTTACAGAGTCTCAACTTGCACACACAGAGGCCAATCCTCAATCACGTTCTTGAGGGGAGCTCAGTACCTCCTATACTACCTTTCTCTGAAAGTTCCATCCACCTCAGGAGTCTCAGACGCCAATCACCACCTTCATGGTCCACTGGCAGTTGCTCTCTGCTTAGGCTCTACTTTCTTGCATTGTGATTCCACAGAAAATGCCTCCAAGCAGAAAGCCTAGCAAATGGGAGGCTTACCTTGAGTGGAATCATTCTGTTGAAGACGTTGGTTTCTACTGACTGCTGTTCAAAACCCAGAAATGTGGCTTAATTTTTTCCCCCAGGTTCATTGAAATTTTGTTTTGTTATAAAACTGCAGGGTAAGTCTAAAACTAGTTAGTCCGTCATGAACAAAAGAGCAAATAATATTTACATAGCCTAAATGCTTCAGCTAATATAATTCATATCAACTATGAAGTATTATTTTTCTTCACTTAATTACATTTTTTTTTGCTATGAGACTGAAAAGAATCTAATTGCTTGCCTATACCAGATGCATCCTAAGTATAAACATCATTAAATCTACTCCATGGCTACTAATATGGAGTATTATGAAAACTTTAAAGCAAAAACATAAAAAAATTAAAATATAAAATACAAATGCTGTAAAATCTTTTCCTAAATTGTTTTTGTTTTTGTTTTTTGTTTTTTGGGTTTTTTTTTTTGTTGTTGTTGTTGTTTTTTGGTAAGCATATCGAATTTAAAAAAGAAGACAACTAATTATCATGGCTACATTATCTTATTGTAGAAATACCTTTTTGTTTCTTTCCAACATTACCAGTTAGGTTATATGACTTTTAGACCATTGATAAATCATTAACTTTCAAAGTAGACTGGCTATCTCATTAGTTTACTTGTAAAAGCATAAAAATTTCAAGAAAAGTTTCCTTTAAATATATTAGTATTTTATAAAAAAAAGATACTTCTGAAATCAGAAAATATAACCAACTGAAGATTAAGAGTGCATTTTCTTGAAGATATGTTTAGCTAAACCTTCAAATACTTGCATGCTATCTTAACCACTAGATCAATGCTTATTATAATTACATTTTCCTCCAAATTCAGAGTTACATTATTTTATGCATTAACCTAATTCTTAGGGGCTAGATTTCCCATAGAGTAAGCTATATTTATATGTAAAGAACTAGATGGTTCTTGTGCGAACACAATCATTCAGAAATAGCTAAATAGCCAAATAGAGAAAGCTAAGAATATATTTTGATAAAAGGTCCATACATAGTAAGTCAGGACTCAGGAAGTCACGAGCTCATTGTGCTGCTGTCAACATTCTTTATTAATCTAATTTTGAATAGAATAATCAATGAAAAAAACTGTAAAGTTTTCTTTCCTTGGATGTCTCTCTAAAGAGTGCAAGATTTTTTTTAAATCAAAATGAAAAACTGTTATTATAGAAAAGGTACAGTATCAGGAAATTTATAATTCATATAATTTTATAAATATAACAGATTTTGAATATTTTGACTCATATTTAACATCATGCATTTAAAACAGAAATAATTTCCTTTTTACAATGAATTTTTTCCTTGAGAGTGATTTTATGATTTCTAAAAATTAGCAGATTACATTGTTATCCAGACTTGATATTCCAAAATAGCTCCAGAAAATCATTAAAATGCAATGTTTATTCAATAAATGGAATCCCAATGCTTTTTATTAAGAATTTGATAAATTACATGCTTTTCTGAAATTTTTCTTTCTTTATCTTAAAATCTGATAAGTGTATAGTTTAACTTTTGCCATCAGTACCTTTGAAACTATAGAAATGTACTCATGATCTCATATACATGGAATAGTGATGATATAAAAGCTATTAAGCTAAAAGATAATGATAGTGTTTAAACCAACCAAAAATTTTTCTAAAAGATTTAGATACTTAGTTAAAAACATGCATTTTGAAATACTGACTTTGACATATTTAATTCATTCTATGTTCATTTCAAAAGCAAAAAAATGACACCTTGTATATATCACATAGCTTCAGTTTAATTCACCATGTACATGACTGTCAGTTGTATTTATTATTTCCTATACACATGAAAAACCATAAGCAAATGTATTCTGCACGTTATTTGAAACATACTAAAATATGAAATTCCTCAGAGAACATTCACCAAATTTTATGGCTAATATCTTCACACGGCACATGTACATAATAAGAAACAGAGCTGTCATACTTCAATGGACATTTATAATGAGTTTTATATTTTTGCCAAGAAATCTGAGTCTCACAACAAATCAGATATGCTGAGACAATGAAAAACAAACATGAAAATTTATGCTTTATTCCAAGATACAATTTTACCATACAATTCACTCGACAAGTGCAAGTAAATAAATCATTCTAACAAATTTAGCAGAGACCTAAAATGAGTCTGTGTAGCAATTCTTGGAACAGTTATAAACTTGATGTTTTGGTGCAGTGATATAATTAGGAGGGGAAGGAATTTCCATAGATTGTCTGAGTATGCAACACTCCACTTACTATGATAAATGTCTCCTACTGCCATAAGATGATTTATGTTCATTATGCATATCATTGGGCAATAGCAACGCTGTACTGTCACTTTTATGTTGCTTACATTGCCACTATATTCACCCTGATTAACATATGAGGTTAAACTATCATAAAAACCACTGTAGGAAGCCTTTCAGGAAACGCAAGGAAACACAGCAGAGGCTGGCGGTAGTGCTTCTGTTCCTGTTAGTTACATGGGAAGCCAAAACTTTCAGAATTCAGTTCACCAAATTTTCTCCATGCCACTGTTCTTGGGAAGCATATTGTACCATTAGACACCTAGTTTTAACCCCTTATTCACATACTTTTATGAAAGAAGATGTTAGGGAACAAAGACAATTCCTTCTCCTTTCTGGATGATACCCCTCCACTCCAACTCCTCTTTTAGACACAAAAATCTCAGAAGCAGTAATGATGTCCCATAGAGAGTTTGGAAATTTTTGGAGCCTTGGGATCTAGCAGGAAAAGTAAAGGTATTTTGCAATGTCAGAATCTCCCATAGTAATAATATTTCATGGGTCCCACACAGTCTTTGAATGAATCGGGAGACTAAACCTGATAAATATAAATTATTTATACATTAATAATGGTTGTTTATATATTAATAATAAGGAAGAGTTTTTACAAGAATTTAACTGAAAATACAAATAATTCAACATGAAGAAGGAAGCTGAAGGAGGACAAAGGCACTGCCTTGAATTATTATTTGCTGTCTTTCTCTGCTTTAGTCAATGTCTACTTTAAATAAAATAGAAAGAGAAGTTCAAGTATTGACTTGGTCATTTTCTTTTGTGAATAGTAGTATTTTAGAAGTTGTTGAAGATGGCCTCAGTACCTCATTAGAGAACCAGCACCCAAGGTAGTTTAGGAAAGACAGCAGCATGAAGACCTCATGATAGATTACTGACACCCTCAATTCAGGGGAAAAAGAATAGTCTCTCGGTTTCTCAAGTTCAGTACTAGATCTCTTGTCAAATGTCCCTCCTTCTATTAAATTTATACTCTTATCCACCTGCTAGTTGCTTTCCTCTTTCTTCATGTGTGAATGACCCACATCCTTCTTATTTATTTCCACACTAAAATATACACTCAAATCTACCTGAACATGTGTTCTTTTTTATTTGTTTTCTTTTTAAAAAGCAATAAGTGTTCATATTCTTGGGGCACAGTATGATGTTTCAATACATGAGTACACTGTACAATATTTAAATCAAGATATTTAGCATATTCATCACCTCATACATTTAGAAATTTATGCAGGAAACTGTCAAAGTTTCATCACATAGGATATCCGTTTTTATTGAGTATGCAAACAAAATATCGTTGATATATTCACTATTTTGAAAGTGATGATAATCTCACTGCAAAACTTCAAAAGGATTTCCAAAATAAATCACATCACTCCTATAGTTTTTTCACAGGCATCACTAATATCCTCAGTATGAGACCTTTTAATTCTATGCCAATTAATTTTCCTGTGGATAAATCCTTCCACACATTGAGACACCTAAGCCATTATTTTAAAAATAACTTTTTAAAGACTTATTTACTTTCTTAGTCAAAACTGCTGGTGTAGCCTGTTACATTTAGACTTCCCTTCGTGAGGTCAAAAGTTTCTATTTTCAACCAGAATGCTTCTCTGTGTATATTTCTATAATGTTGCTTGTAAAATGTTCTGTTTGTTGTTCTGTTTCCTGGAAGACCACCCTAATGTAAGAATAAATATCCTGCAAAAATTCAGCTGACTCCTAGTTTCTGGTTGACCAACTACTGTCACTTTGACATAATCATTCAACAGCCAAAAGAATGCAAATTTGTAAACAAAACAAAACAAAACACCACTTCCCAGTCCCTATATAACGTTTGTTTTTTCTTTTTCCATTCAGCAGCAACAAAGTTTAGCTGTTTGGTAGATATACTATTCAAAATTCAGTATATTCGGGCTGGGGTGGTGGCTCCGCGGTTACAGGGTTTGCCTGGCATGGGCGAGTACGCGAGTTCGAACCCCAGCACCACATATATAACAAAGTCTCAGAGCAATGAAAGCCACGTGAAAAACTAAATAAAATTGGTTCTCTCTTTCTCTCTCTCCCTGTCTCTCTCTCTCTCTCTTAAAAAAATTCAATATATTCAGACTGTTCATAAATTCAATATAAACACATAAACCTGTTAAATATACATATGCAAGTTGGCTGCTAAACGGTGGATGGCAACACAATGAGAAAAAAGTGATTTCTCTCATTTGCCGCTGCAAACTCAAGTTTGAAAACAGTGCCTGGCATGTAGTTGGAGCTTCATAAATATTTATTGATGACTGAGGAGTGAGGATTTTGTGCTGTGGTCTGTGGGTAACTACCATGGGCTTTGTTGTAAGGAGGTAATATAATTTCCAAGTTTGCTACTTGATTTTCTGTGTGCTCTCTAGCCTTTCTCAGCCTTAAGACGTCATGATTCCAAACATGACTCACAATTCAAGTGGGACTAGGGATGCTGCAGGGATGTTTTTCTTTCCATTCCAGTCATGAAGCAAAAGACTGCAAAGCTCAGTTATCTCTTCCAGTTCATATAGTCTGAGTATGATCCCCTTTAAATCTTACACCCCAAAAAATCAAGCCCTCACTGCTTGAGCATCAGCAGTTATAGTTACAAGGACCAAACACCACCTGTAACAGTCCCCCTTGTCTCTGGATAGTTGGGATTGTTACAAAATCTAATCTCATTTTGAGCCCTAAAGTGGCTACTTATAATTAAGCTTTATTCCAGATTATGTCTAATCATACATCTATGATAAAGAAATTAAGATATTCAAGGAAGAAATTTTCCTCACTGTATTTTCCTTTCTCCAAGATACATGATCTCTTGCTTATTCCTTCAATACATATTTATAGTGAGCCTACTGTGTGTCAGGCAATGTGCTGAGGATTGGGGCTACAGCTGCAAACTAAACTGACAAAGGTCCTATTCTTAGAGTTCCTGTTCTGCTGGAGGAAACGACAGCGATACCTAAGAACTGATATACACCTGTGTAATATCAGGCATTGATAAACGCCTTCTTACGCATGTACACATGCATTCATACATGCATATCAACATGAGGAGAGAGAATGATGTGAATGCTTAGATAAGATAATCAAGGAAAAACACTGAGGAAATAACTGTTTAGTAAAATGAGGGTAAACAGTATACACATACTGAAGACAAATATTTGGGCAGCATGAAAGGCAGGTGCAAGGCCCGAGGAAGGACACTGGTTTGTTTAAGGAAGAGAATAACAAGCAGACTAATTGAGTGATCTGCAGAAAATACTAAAAAAAAGTTGAGGGAGAGCCTGCCAGAAACTAGATTACTTAGAGCCTTGTCCAGCAGAGTGTGGAGTTTGGATTTTATCCTAATTGTGATGGAAAGCATTTAAAAGATTTCCTTCAAGTGCACCTGAATTAAATTATTTAGAATACTCTCACAGCTGAACCTTCACCTTTTCTGAATTTGTTGAACTTGGTCCACATGTCCCTCAAATCCTAGGGAAAAGAAGTGAGCAAAAATAATCCAAGATTTCTCTGACTGACAAGTAGGGTAGGACTATTTCCATCTTATGCTTGATCATCTATTCCATTAATACAACCTAAATGTGCAGTATGTTTTCTGTCAAAATTTGTTTTCTCTTGAGCCTGTGGTCAAACAGAGCACTTTCAAATCTTTTGCACACATGGTATTTATCAAGGTCTGTCAATGTTGTATTTTTCTTTTGGTTTTTGATCTAGAGCAGAACTTTAAGTTTATCTCTAATATGCCCCCTTCCCCTGAATGATCTGGATGAAAATCCTGGGTGTCATCTACTACGCTGTACAGTCTTGACAAAGTTAATTAACTTTTCTGTACTCCATTTTATTTATCTGTGAAATGGGTATCAATACTAGTACTTACGTCATAATTTTGTTGTGGGAATTAAATAAAATGCATTTAAATTATGTAGTATGCATAAGAGATGGCAGGTAGTACATAAATATTACCATATATGTATATATACATATATGTTTATGTGTACATGTATGCACTTATAGGTTTTTAGACAAGTAGATAATTGGAAGATAGATCTTTATGAGGACTCTATCCTACATCTCTAACAAAGGGTACTCAGACACAATTATATATGCATAATCTATGCACCACTATTCAAGCCATTACCCTATCCGACATAGCTCTGCTGTCCCAAATTCTGTCCAGTGTAAGCCTTATTTTGTGCACATTTTCCACCACGCCCTGTCTGTCTCTTTGAGGACACTCACAATAATGCTTGTTTGACAGTGGCACTGCCATACATCATAAACTGTTTGCTATGGTAAATTCTTTCGTCACATATTTATTTTGCATTTATTAAATGTATATTTGGAGGCTGTTTAGGGTAGGGGTTAGGAGAATAGATTCTAATTCCATCTTCTTAACTTATTGGTTACATAAATGTGGCCTTTCCAAGCCTCAGTTCCTCTTCAACAAATGGGGGATAACAAAGTTGAACTTTCTAAAGATGATGCAGTTCATAAAAGAACTCTTGTGTCCCATCTTTCTTTATATTCCCTAGAGCACAGACTCATAAAATGCTAGTATTTTTTTTTTTGTTTGTTTGCTTGCTGCTTCTGTTATTTTAAGAGAATTGGAAAAGGAAAATTCTTCATCACTTCTTCCATTAATTCTCGTTTCCCCATTGTAAGCAGTGATGTGGGTCTTTGTGTTACTTTTCCTTTAGGGGTATTATCATGTTTTTTTCACAGAAAACAAAGATTATTTGTAGGAATCCTCCCATTCTGGCTTTTTCTTTTTTAAGACCAGTAATTTAATGTAATTGAAGGGATTATGCTACCTATGCAAGCGGAGAAAGAAAGGAGAGGAGCTAATGCTTTTGAGACACAGGGGGAGCAGCAGGACTAGGGAGGGACAGAGCCAGCTCTCTCATGGAGGAAGGAATTTGTGCCCCTGGAAGAGATACGAGAAGTGGGCTTTCAATCCCTGGGAATATTATTGAAGCATTCCTGGAGAGAGGGATGAACAATAGAGCACCTGGACAGCAAAAGAATCTACGTGCTTGTAATAGAGGACATCTCTATTTCTTATGAGAATTCTTATCATGATTTATGAAAAACCTCCTTTGGTAGGTAAGAGCCATGTCAGGTTTTAAGAAGTGTATTTAACTGATATCTAAGTGTATGACTTTGCAAGAGTTGAAGATTTCATTTATTTTCAGCATGTTCAGAAAGAAATGTCATTAACACAAAACATGTGGCCCTCACTACCAAAAAAAAAAAAATAGAAGAAAAAGGTAAACTTTTTCCTGTACTGAGAATTTCTTGGTAAAAGAAATTTAGAATTGTTTTCTGTTTATGTTTATCTATCCTTACTGTATTGAAATCAATCCAAATCAGAAATACTATATAAAATCTTGATCTACATGTTTCAGGTGTTCAATAAAAATAGAAAAAGAAGGAAAGCATGCAAGAAAATTCTAGAACTTATGTAAAATACAAAAAAATGAATATGTGTTCATTTCTTCTTAGGCATTTTGTGATTTCATCTTCAAAACACATGCACAAGTTGTTATATATTCTTTCAGCATAGTTTGACCCATATGTCTATTATAGCCTGCACATTTTTATCTATTAGAGTCTTATTACTTTTGATGATTTATCTAAGCTCATTAAATATTTAGTAGGTAACATTCATGCTTTATATTTATTTCAAATATTTTAATCCAATTGGTTATTGATCTTCTAATGATTTCCTTTTCCTCAGGTCTATAAATTGCTCATTTGTGACCTAATTAAATCTATTACTTCCCCAAGATTTTTCCATTTCCATTTAAAGTTTATTTCCCCAATTAGTACTTCAAAATAAGCCTTATTAATTAAACATTTAGTTCCCCTTTGACTAGAAAGGATGTACTTTCTGCATGAGATATTATTATATACAGTGGCATTTCCTTCTTGGCTATCTTCTGATGGATATATACCCTGCTATGCCCAAACACTATATGCTTTTATGATCTATAGTATGACATGATGCTGTAATACTTGGTAGAGCTTAACAATATAATTAAGATTTGTTAGGACGATTACTAAACTTCCTGTTCTGCTAGTTATAATCAGTTTTCATTGCAAAATGAATTCTTATGTTTATTTCAAGATTCAAGAAAGATCTACTAAGAACTTTGGTTTGATTTAGAACAAAATTGTATATATATAGAAAGCAGTATCTCACATTTCTTCTCATTCAGGAAATGATCTATCTTTGAACTTATTTATACTTCTTATTTTTATAAAGTTTCAGTCATAACAGTCTTACATGCTCTTATTAAGGGTTCCCATTTAATCTTTTCGACTATTATGCTGGTGTATATTTTACTCCCGCTGCCTTAGGATGCAATCTTTTCATCATAGTCTCTAACTGGTTGTAGTTTAAATTGAAGAAATCTACTGTGCTTGGCTTTTGGTTTAATTTCTGCTCATTTATTCATACCAATTTATTTTGGTAACTTTTCAATTAATTTTTGAGATAAGCAACATCAACAACTGTAAGCAGCTTCACCCCATTTTTCAGAACTTCCAGACCCTTGTTAATTACTGGTGGTGATAAACCAGCAGGCCTGTTTGTTTTTGTTGTCAAGGTTCTGTTGTTCCTCTCTTTCTCCCTCTCTCTCTCTTTCTCTCTCTCTTTCTGGACTCAGTTGAGTTTTATCATGCACCATTACCTTTCTATTAAATTCTCTGGTGGACCCAGCTATCCCACTCCTGGGTATTTTCCCAAAAGAGTTAGAATCAGCATATTATAGTGATGTGGTTTCCTCAATGTTTATAGCAGCTCAATTTACTATAGCTAGACTATGGAACCAACCCAGATGCCCCTCACTCGACGAGTGGATACAAAAACTTTGGTACTTATATACAATGGAATACTACTGGGCCATTAGAGAAGACGATATTATGGCTTTTGATATCAAATGGATGGAGATGGAAAGAATTATGCTAAGTGAAGTATCCCAATCTCAGAAACTGAAGGGCCAAACAGTTTCTCTCATCTGTGGAAGCTAGAATACATTGGGAAGCAGTATGTTAGACGGCTAAGCTAATAATAACTTCAAATTGTATGATTCTCAAAGCAGCAGGGAGGCCACTCCCTAGGATACTTGGAGGCGTTGGGAG
>PVKS010027368.1:0-27596 GCA_004027875.1 Aplodontia rufa
ACTTTTTTTTAAATTTTTTTTTCCCTTCTCGCGAAACTCCTAAGACTCCGTTCCTTATTAAAAAGCTTCACAAACTAGTAGTAGACAATCATATATATTTTACCCTGTACGCACCTTGGAAAATTGCTGATGCAGTGTATTTTTCCCAGTCAGAGTCAGAGCCCCAGCGAATGTTGTCACGCTTCAAGACGCCATCTTCCGCCTCTCATTCGGTGTCCAGAGTTTCTGCAGATGGCACCTGCCGGTTGAAGCCAGCTTGCAGTGGCCCGGAAGTGGTGGCTGGCTGGTCTCTTGTGCTCTTTGTTTCTGGTTGCGCTTGAATCCCAGCTCAGTTTCTTTGCCAGCAGAGTTATAGGTGGTTTAAAGAAACAGGCGTTTCAGGAAAAGGGGAAGAATTGAAGTAGGGAGGGAAACTTGGGAAGAAGGGGCTGGAGTCACATGAAACTGAAGGCACAGCCTTGCATGGTGGCACACGCCTGTAACCCCAGCGGCTTGGGAGCCTGAGGCAGGAGGATCAAAAGTTCAAAATCAGCCTCAGCAACCTAGCAAGGCCCTAAGCAATTTAGAAAAACCGTGTGTCAAAATATAAAAAGGCTAGGAATGTGGCTCAGTGGCTGAGTGCCCCTGGGTGCAATCCCTGGTCAAGAAAAAGCAATAGATGTGATTTCTGATAGCAGCTAATTTAAACCGGTGCTTTGTCTGTTACGTTTTTGGCACTATGAAAGATGAAAAATTTCAATCTCCTATGCATACTCTTAGATTTGACTAATAATTATCAGTGAATAATCTCATTCAATTTATATAACAAAGCCTTTACATATCAAAGCGTATGGATATGTGCCATTAAGATACCGTGGTAGTCTAATAATTAGTAACGTTTCCAAGTGTAAATTACCAGTAGGCTGGACATTTAGGATTCTAGCCAAGTGCTATTTCCTCTGCAATAAGTTTTCACTATATTCTTGGTTCAGAGGTAAATCTATGAGCATAATTAAAGAGCATTGTATAAAGACCTTACCCTCAAATTAAATTGTGTATCTAAGAATATAAAACTTAAATTATGATCATAATCATGAAGAGATATGATCAGCATTGCCCAGAATTGTCAAGTCAACCAGGAAAGAGTTTAATAAGTCTAAGGATATATATGAAGAAACAAGTCTGATGGCAAAAGAATAGATATTCATCTGTCTTTGAGAATCTAGGACTCAGTTCTCATTAGAGATAAAAAGCTTTGATGTCAAATTGTTGAAACCCAGAAAAGGTTGAATAAAGTCACATTCTTTCAATTGATGACTGCTGTCACTGAGAAAATATGTAATTCTTCCATTAACAGGAAAAGTCTTTTGTAATATGAAAAGGGCATGCATTTTTTAGAAGGACATTCTGGCAGGATTATCCCCATTTTTAGTGAATGTTCAGCTGCTCCTAATATACATATCTCAGATAAAGAAGATAAAGTCACCAGCTGGCAAAATCTGTACTACTCAAACTGGACTTCAATTATATGTGGCTTGATAGAAGTTAATACCTTCTGGCATTTCTATGCTACCTCTCTGACTGGAATACCTTTGTCCTCCTACATCCTCCTCATCTTTTACAACCTAGTTTAGGTTAAATGAGCCAAGTTTTCCATTGTGAATCTATAATATTCTTTCAAGCAGTTGTCTCGTTCATGAACATGAGTTCTAGTGATAGTAGAATGTGACAACATTCAGGACACCTAGTCTGTGCCAAGTAAATATTTACTGAGTGAATGAAAGATGAAAAGAAGAATACTTCAGTTGCTTTGACCTAAATAGCAATTAAATTTGGTAGGTCACGCATTAAATTGAGTTACATCTTAGAAGGGTCGATGAGATCTACTGCAAACCAATTAGATTCAGTGAAATTAAAAAGAAAACAGTATAAAGTGCTGGTGAATACAAAGAATGGCTGGAACTCTCAAACATTCCTGGTTTGAATGCCAAATGACAGTCATATTGGTGAGCAGTTTGACAGTTTCTAACCAAGTTAAATACGGAATAATCTTAAGACTGAGCGATCCCATTTCTAGGAATTTACCAAATAGAAACTAAAACATATGCTTCCACAAAGACTTATATGTGCGTAGCTTGTTTATTCAAAAGAGTCAAAGGTAAACTAAACAGCAATTAGGTTGAAAACAACCTAAATGTCCACCAACCAGTAAGTACAATTGTGAAATTCCCAAGTAACATATCATTATCAGCCAAAAACAAAACAAAACAAAAAACTATTGATAATGCAACAGGAAGGGGTTTCAAAGTCATTATGCTTGGTGAAAGAAATTAGATTCAAAAGTCTACATATTTCCTTAAGATGATATTTTAGAAAGTGTAAAATAAAAATCAGATTGCCAGGGTGTATGTTGTGGTGCAAGGAAGGCGTAGATTAAAACAAGACATGAGAGAATTATTTTGGTGTGATGGAACTGCTTTATATTTTTATTATGGTATGGCTAAGTGACTGTACACATTTGCCTAGACGGAGTGTTCCCCTAAACAGAGTGAGTATTATTGTAAGTAATTCACAACTCAACAAAACTAAAAAAGGCTTATGATGTGACATTTTGCTTTCCTCCTCTAATGAAATAAAATATGTTATGCATTCTTTATTCACATGCTCCTTACAAAGCTAGAATTATCTAATCTAAATTATGAAATGTTCAGCAAATTGAAGAAAATTAATAAGTACAGTGTGTATTTTGGGCCAGCATCATGCCATCTTCTGTAGAACTCCCTCAATCATTCAAACAACACCATGCGTTATTGTCATTCTTATTCTACAGCTAATGTATTCAAAATAAAGAGAAAGCATTGGCACTGGGACTTTTAACTAGATCAATGTGACACTAAGGCTCTGGTGCTAAACACATGTGGCAATGTCTGTTTGACAGCAAAACTGTCATTTTGAGTATTCTTTGCCATGTGTAAAATGTATCATATTATTTTCCTGTCTGAAAACTTAACATTTATCTCCATAGCATATTGAATAACATTCACACCCCCTCATCAGAAGCTCTAATGGTCCATTTGCCCAAGTTTTTGCCACCTCTTCAGTATTCTGCATTGCTTTCTCTCTGTGGTTCACCAAGCCTCACACAAGCAAAGCTCTTTCCAGAAAAACAAATCTTTGCATTGTTGCTCCCACTTGGATATTCCTCTTTTTTGTTTTTCAATCTCTTTTTGTCCATTACTAGGCTGGAGATTGAACCCAGAGATGCCCCATTACTGAGCTTGATCCCCAGACCTTTTCATATTTTATTTTGAGATTAGGTCTAAGTTGCCCAGGATAGCCTTGAACTTGTGATTCTCCTACCTCTGTTGTCTGAGTCACTGGAATTACAGGTGTTCATCATTATGCGCAGGTTGAGAATCCCTGTTTTCTATTTATTCTACAGAGGAATATTTTTTTCCAAGGGTTTCAGACTGAATGTAATTTCATTAGAGATATCTTCCTAAGCCACTCCATATGAATAAATATTCTCTCCCTTGGTATAATGTAAATGTTATCATTTTCTTCCATAAGTCAACCATATACTTAGACACAATAACTACTCAGCAATTTTATTTTTTTAGCATTGGGATCAAATCTAGGGGCTTACACATGCTTAACAATTGCTGTACAACTGAGTTATACCTGTAGCCCCCGATAAATGTTTTTAATAAGCAAATTAATAAATTAATAAATTCAAATTTTGTGTAAAGCAGCAGGCACATAGACAAAATTGTTAAAATATGATACAAAAGGAAGATCACCTAAAGGGAAATGTTTGCCCAACAAAGCTGGAATCTGAGGCCTGCATATATTAATGAAAATCAATAAAGAGCAACATGCTTTCTAGAAAGACAGAAGCTGGGATTAAATCAATTAAGAATGTTGTCTCTATGCAAATTAGAAACATCAACTAAATTAAACTGTTGAAAATGGAAGATTAAAAGAATATTAATGAGTTGATGGAAACTTGATAAGATTTCCAAAATGTTGTTTTCTATTTGTTTTATTTCAATGAGAACCAAGTGTGAAGAAAAGGCATTTTGAGGGTGTTTCATGCCTTCCTAATGTCTCTCAAATACTATTTGCTAAAGGGCACTGCTTGCCTGAGAATCTTCATCATCCAAACTAAAATAGAAGAGAAGTTGAGGCTTTTGTCTTCCTCCCACATCAGGAATTATACAAGAGTCTTTTAAAGATTAGTGTGTGTCCCCATACAATTCCCCGGTGTTGATCTTATATTTGAAGGTTTTGTTTTACTATGATAAACATTCCATAACATGGTGCCCCAATGCCACAACTAGCAATCTGAAGGAGTCCACAGAGCTCTCTGTTCCTCAGAGGATCCCATCTCCCCACCCCTCATCTCCTGCAGGGGGCTAGACTTAGCTGAAAAATCTTTTCTCATTATAAGCTATTGAATGTGATCTTCCATTCACAGTGCCCTTCGACACACATGGGCACACAAACACCCACACACATTGTCAGAATTAATCCTTTCACATCCTTCATCTCTATTATTTCAGATAACAATATACATCCACATTGCTTCATCCTCTGCCCAGTTTGTGTTCCTGCCTATGCCTCTTTTTCTCCTTCCACTTAACTATTATTGGCTACACTGGACTCTCATGGCCAACTGAATCTCAAAATGACAAGACCCCCTAATTGGACCCACTGTCCCTCTGTCCCTATTGTAAGCCCTCCATTTTTAAAATTTTGTCTTCTAGAGGTTAAGTTTCTGTCATGAGCAATAACCCTGTGTCTTCAACCTCTTCATATTCTGGCTCTAATTTAAGTCTAGCTCAGAAGCTATTCTCTTTCTTCAACATTCCCTTTTCTATGGGTCCCAAAAGTGAAATGCTTCTTGTCAGGGCTTCCAAATAATTCTTTATTCTTTTATTCTACTAATCTTTCTCTTACTGTATTTTCCTAGAAGAAAAATTTTGGTTAAATACACTCTCAGCCTTCATTAAGACAGTTGATCAAATGTAGTAAAGCTAAAACAAAATTGAAATATGCTACCTGCTCATCTGTAAACCATTTTGTGATATTGCTTAAGCAAGCTCTCAGATTGTTCAACAAGCCTGATGCATATCTCTTTTCAAAATACCATCCAGTTTCTGAAAGATGGTTTCACATCACATAAATCCCTCAAACGGTCATGATCTACCACCCTCTCACTTTTTCAGCAACTGATCCTATTTCTTGTTTCAGTGAGGATAGAAAATCAAACACGAAATAACATTTTCATCTCCACTAAGTTTTTCCCTCTTTTACCACATTCTTATTTGCTCTTTCTTCCCATTAAAATGTGTACAGTGATATCATTACTGTCCCCACTGTTCAATTATGCCATTATCTAAAAATCAGTCAATATATATTATCTCTATTTACTCTCCTTAGATTCCCTCTTGGACTTTGGTGTCTGCTACTACCCTGTGCACATTAAGGACAAAATCACTGATAACTCTATGATGGCAAATCTAATGGTGAATTCTCAGTATGCATCTGTTAGTCCACTTTTTCTTACTGTGACAAGAACAATTTAGAAGAGCAAAGGTTTGTGTTGGCTCAGTCCAATTTCAGGGGCTCAGTCCATGCTCAGCAGGCTGTAAGGTAGAAATCTCATGGAAGAAAGGTTGGGGTGGAGGAAAGAGGTTATAATATGGCAGCTGTAAAGCAGAGAAAGGCAGGAAGGGGTCACAAAGCCATGCCCCAGTGACCTATTTTCTCCAGCTAGCCCCACCTGTCTATCATTTTCACCACCTCCCAAAAGCCAATTCCAATTGGGAATCCATCAAATTTATTAATGCCAGAGTCCTCATAATCCAATTTTTTCACTTCTTAATCATTCTGTATTTCCTAACAATTAAGCTTTTAAGTGTACATCTCAGATCCGAGCCATAACACCATCTCAACTTCTCTTCAGAATCAGTATCTGAAGCAGCTGATCAGACTGTCTTCAAATACTTCCTGAAATTTGCTGACAAATTCTACATTCTTCTTTTTTCCTCTCTCATCACTGGTTTCTCCTCTGCTGTCCTCTCCTCTCAATCTGCTCTCACTTTCTAGGTGATAACAACTAACCTCCTAGAGTCAAAGTCCTAGCTAATATTCCCCAAATATGTATCTATATCCATAATGCCTTCCATGAGCACCATGAACTTCAGATTTCTATAAACAACACCTGACTCTTACCCTAGGATGTTCAATTGATGTCTCCAGATTGTTCTGGGTATTACCAAAGCTTTGCATTCTCATACTTGAGTTTTCTTTCATAACTCATTGACATCAATATTTCCCCCCTGTACTCAGGCACTAAGACTTAGACTTGTCTTTCACAAGTGCATATGTTATTTATGAATTGCCATGTAACAATTTTCCCTAAATTTAATGGCTTAAACTAATTTGAGCTGTCTACTTCCCATCCCCTTGTATTTGTATAAGACAATATCATGCTCATTATACTCAAAATTGAGTGCAGAGACTGCAGTGCAAGGCCTTATGTGACATGCCTTTGCCTATACCTTTGACTTTTTCTCTTGCCACTGACTATTTTATGCTATACTGACTCATTACAGGGACTAAGCATGTTAACACTACAGAGCTTTTGAACTTGTTTGGAATAAATTAAATATATATCATGTCTCTGCTGATAGGTCACACCCGTATCAATGTTTTCCTGACTACCATATCTAAACGTCCACCCTTTGCTATCCCTGTCTTACTCATCATTTTCTACTAAACACTTTTAGGTACTATTATGGTTTAGATATGTGATGTTCCCCAAAGCTCATGTGTAAGAGAATGTAAGAAAGTTTAAGGGTACAATGACTAGATTATAAGAGCTTTAACTTAATCAGTGCATTAGTCCACTGATAGGGATTAACTAGGTGGTTCGAATGTGTAGTTCACTGGAGGAGGTAGATCACTGGGGCCATGCCTTTGCAATATATGTGTTGTGCCTGGTGAGCAGAACTGCCCTCCTCTCCGCTTCCTGGTTGCCATGTCCTGAGCTGATTTCCTCTCCCATGTACTTCTGGTATGATGTTCTGACCTAGAGCTGTCGAGTTGGCCATTTGTGGACCAAGACCTATGAACCCTTGAGTCAAATAAACTTTTCTTGCTATAATTGGTATTTTCAAGTCTTTTGATAACAGCAACAAGATACCTGACCAAAATAATAGTATATTATATATCTATTTGCTTATTTGTACATTATATTTCTTCCCTTTTAGAGTTGAGGGCAAGCACTTCTTTTTATCACTGTGCCTAGCATTTTTAGGGGTTCCACAAAGATCTATTGAAGGAATGATTGATTATGATCATTTCACTATCTCTACAATATCCTCTTAATATATGTGTGTGTGTATATATATATATATATATATATATGATTTTAACAAATGCTTGCAAATGAGGACATTTATTATAGAGTTCTAAGATTAGATATTTGGTTAATTAAGATTCAGACCTACATTGCTTTGATTTCAAGATCAAAGTCTTTGCCCTCACTTACTCTCAGAAGCCACCCATGATTTTTGATATCAAGAAAGCACTTCCTAAACAGCCTGGGTTTTCACAGAAAGCAGGACACACACACATATTTAGTCTTTAGTTGACCTTTTTTTTTCACTATAAGTCCAATTTTTTTGAGGAAAAAACAGCATAGCATTCACCATCTTATTCTAATGTATGGTATCTAGTAGAATTCATGATTGATTATTGAATTAGTCCATTCATTCATGTAAACTTCTTGAATGAATGAATGGAAGAATATACAATGCTGTCTACAGTACAAAATATAATATGTTAATGTGACAAGCACTGAAGGTTATTGATCATTGACGTAGCATAAATATATAACTGCAAAATATGATTATATTTATCACAATATACAAATCATGGTACAGAATCTGAAATTTCAAGGATATGGACTTGTGTCTCCTTAAGATATAATTTTGCATGGAGCTAAATCTATCTTGGTTATGAAGTTTTTTTAAAAAAAATAATGAAATTGGTTTCTCCATTTTAGGCCTGATCCTCCTATGTTTGGACATCAGGTCAAGTCTTATCAAAATAAATAGATGGAGTGAAGCGTAGTGGAACATATTTATGATTACTTGGGAGGCATGGGAGGCTGAGACAAGAGGATCATTAAGTTTGAGGGCAACCTCAGCAGCTCAGTGAGGTCCTAGGCAACTAGTGAGACACTGCCTTAAAAATTATAAATAGGGCTGGAGCGGTGTCTGGGCAGTTATGGCACTTGCCTGGCATGCACAAGTATGCAAATTCAAACCCCAGCACCACGTACACAACGAAGTGTCCAAGGAATGAAAGTCACATGAGAAACTAAACAAAAATTGCTTCTCTCTTTCCCTTTCTCTCACTGTCCCCTATTTCTTAAAAAATTATAAATAAATAAATAGAAATAAGTAAATGGACTAGGGATGTAACTTAGAGGCAAAGTGCCCATGGGTTGAAACTGTAGTACCAAAATAAATAAATAAATGAATAAATAAATAAAAGAAATAAGTGGATAAGTAGATGAATAGGTTGATGTTTTGATTAACACATAAATAAGTGAAAACAACACAGTCAATTCTTCCATACAACTAACTTTGAATTAGATCATCGATATCTACTCAATGCTGTTTTAAGTATCAAACAGAGGGAAAGATGGCAGAGGCAGCTGCAGGAGTTTTACAAGGGCTTGGTCACTAAATATACAATTTCCATGAAATAATTTAAACAAGGAGTTTAATACTAGAATTCTTGAGAATGAAAGACTCACTAATAAAAAAAAAAGTTCTTTCAGGTGATAACCTAGAAGAAGAAATGATTTTTGTTCTCAAAAGGACCTACAGATTCTCATCATCATTGTGTACTACACAGTGCTGATTCAGGAGAGGATTCAAGAGATCAAAAAATGCTCAGTATAAAAGGAGAAGAGAGACCATATCATGCTTTAAAAGCAAAGCAGATACAAATTCAATATAATTAGTGTTGAACACATTTTGCAGGAGAATAATTGTGCTTATAGAAATCAATGGTTAAAGAATTTTGAGTGAATTCTTCATAACTATAGAAGAAGAAAAAAGAGAGGAGAGCTCTTTTATAAATTCATTGACACAAGAAAGACACCATCCCATCACAGAATTAGGAGTTGATGGTGGTGGGTGTGACAGACCTAGGGGTACTGGTTTAAATATATGAGGGATCTTATTAAAGAATCTAAAGAATGGAAATGGCAGAAGAATCATCTTGACAAGACAAGATTAGCATATTTTTTATTTTCTTTTAAACATTTTATTTTAGTGTTTTAAATTTTATTCAGAAATTTATTTGTTGAACAAACAAGCTTCTAATGAAATAATATAATATATATATAAATTCTGAAAATTAGATTTACTTCTAAGAGCCCCCCAATAACCCACCCTTAGCCCTCCCCCCTCCTTTCCAATACATCTCTACAAATGCCTTAGGTTGTATGACATTACACCTTGTCCAGATTTAAAACACAATATTGATCTCCTTTCTCAATGGCCAGGGTCTAGCTCCAGCCTCCACAGATGAGTGAAGACATTCTACCCTTGGTTCTCTGGATTATGCTTATTTCACTCAGCATAATTTCTTCCATAGCCATCCATTTACCTTCAAAGGCTGCAATATCATTGTTTCTAATTGTTGAGTAAAACTCCATGGTATATATGTACCACAGTTTTGGGATCCATTCATCCAGTGAGGGACATCTGGGTTGTTTCCATAATTTAGCTATTGTAAATTGAGCTGCTATGAACATGGATATTCCTGTGTTGCTGTAATGTGGTGATTCTAAATCCCCTGGAAAAATACCCGACAGAGGAATAGGAGGATCATATGGTGGGCTCATTCCTAGTTTTTTGAGGATTCTCCACACTGCTTTCCAGAAATCAGCAAATTCAAACTGGATATCACTTTGGACTTTTTGTGTATATGAATACTTTGAATTACTTCATATTAAATATGAAATATCTGATCTTACCTATAGTGTAATGTCAGTGGTTTAGTGAGATGGCCTGTTTTGAGTCACCCATAAATAATTCTATCACTTACATTGAAATAACTTAATGCTTTCTCTGTATCCTAACCCTCATGTGTGAAAAGAAGTATGGTAGTATATGAAAGGTAAGTAAGATATCTGGCACACGGTAAATACTTAATAACAGCGAGATAGAGCTATATTATCATTATTCATAAAATCACCAATTAAATCAAGTTATTCACCTCTTCAGTTTGGTGAGCATGACTCCAGTTCATGCCTCCTTTTCTTTGAATTTAGTGGTTGTAGAGGCAAACAGAGGAAGAGCAAAATAGCACAATTCTATGTAGTTCTTTTTCTAATACTTAGAAATTTACATTTGGGAAAAAAAAGTACTTGTGGAATTAAGGCTTAAAAATCCATCCTCTTTTTCTCAGTTTCGTGTGAAAATAAAATGAATTTTCTCAACTCTAAAGCTGAGCATAGAAGAACTTGTTTTAAAAATTAATTAACAAATGTCAGTATTTGCAATATCAATCTAATAATCAAACTCACAGAGTTCCTTCTCTGAAGAGGAATGGATATGTTGGTTGTTCCTGAAGCCCTCAGTATAGAAATGTGCAAAGAAATACATGAGCAAATGTGTCACTTGCTCTCTCTAGCACAGAACAAGGGCCCAGAATGTGCGAGGACAAAGTCTGTTTACCACTGGAGGTTTGCTCTATATTTTTGCTTCAAAGTGCATGAAGTGGGGGGGCTAACAAGACAGACAATTAAAATGTGTGTCCTGGAGGGTTCAGAAGCCCTACAAAGCTCATGGCTTGTGCCACACAGGGCACAGCCCTGTCCCCTGCTGCTATTGACTATGGTCACAGAAGCCGCACCTGATTTCTGCTTTTCTGACTTTTCAGCCCCTCTGCTTTCATTCCCAATATCATTGTGCCAGTTGCCTTTATGCAAATGTTTCCACTGTCATAAATGCATTGAGGGTTCCTTAAAGGCAAGGATACTGTTTATGACCCTTAATATCCTACCAGACAGACTTGTCACCAAGTTTCCCAATCAGGGGACATTAATTAAGTGACCCACTTCCAAGAGATGAATAGGAGATGATGGTAAATAGCGCCAATGCATAATGAAATAAGAAAAATACAAAGGAATGTTGAAGTGGTCTTCTATATGGTGATAAGGTCGTATCACCTTAGAAGGTCGTATGTTCTGAACCTGATTTTAATAATTCTTGAACTAAAAGTCTGAGAACCCTTAATTTGGTACACAAAGCACTGGTATTGGAGTTAGACCCCAGCTCAAAGCCTGAGACTTATACCTTATATTTAAATAAGATGTTTTTATATGACATGTGACTTGCCAGTGGCCTCTATGGCATGCAGGAGATTACTTTGAAGCATGGGGTTTTATAAAGCAGACTTCAGACACCTGCCTGTGATGTCATTCTGGAGTCTTCACATACTAGCATTGAGACCTTGTGTGGGTTACTCCAACTATCTGTGCTTTGTATAAAGGGAAAGTTTAAATAATATATATTATGATGATAAAGATTATGGGAATTAGTTTTTTTAAATAGTACTGATTTAGACTAAGTGTATAAAACAATCATTACAGTGTTTACTCTGATTATTGTCATCAATTTAAAATAGAACATTAGAGGTTTAAATACTGTGGAATTTTGGTATGATGGACTTTGGAATATAATATATCTGCATTTGTTTCCATTATATTATAATTATACATATTTACAAAACACAATTCTCATCTTTTTGAACCTTGTTTCTTCATCTGTAAAAAGAGAAGAAAATAAAATAGTTTCTAATTTGGAAATTGAGGGATTTGGAACACATATCACTTAATAAACATACATGTGTAGTATGTGTAGTATGTGTAGGTGTGTATGTGCATGTGTGCTTACTTATGTTATGTAATCAAAATGTCAGTGGAGGTCTTCTAGCACCTTCCAGCATAAGGACCATCTCATCACCAGATGGTGCATTTACTCATACCACTCAGGCCTTTGATGAATATCAATGAAAAATAATCAAAGGACGGATTTGATGACCGAAATGCAAGATAAGCAGATTCAAATGAAGCATTTGATTATATCTACTTTCAAGATTCCTTGAAATCCCACTGTAAAATTCTTTTTCCTCTTCATTTCACCTTTTTCTTTCACTAAATTCTCATTGTTTAATTTTGTCTCATCTATTCTCTGTCCTCTTCAAAACATCAAAATGGAAGCTCTCAACTTTTATGCAAAATCATCTGGCTGGATTTTAATATCTTGGAGAGTTCTGGTGTTTGATACAAATGCATTTCTCAGATTACAGGACTGGAAGATGTTTATCTCTGATCTATTTGTTACTTTACAAAATGAGAATACGTAGAGTTAAATAAAGTGAGTGGGAATATTTAGAATGTTATAAAAAAAAGCCTCAAATTAACTTTTGGGGGTTCCAAGGAATACTTAATTTTTCAATTTATTCTGAATATTGCATTGCATAATTATATTTCATGAAGTTATTTTCATCCTTTATAATTTTCTAAAGAATAATAATTTGATAGATGGCAAATTACCACCAAGTGAATGTGTTTATTTTCTTCTTGTGTGTGGATAAGCATTAGGAATGACATGAGGCTATTTGTGATACAAATATGTACATTAGCAAATGCTAAATATTAGAGACTTGGGGAATATCTACACATGATGGTGCCTGATATGCTATATGAGAACAATCTTTTTATCCCCCTATCATGCAGAATATGGGCACTATTATGGCTTTTAGGAAAATACAAACTTTTGCAAGTATAAACACAATTTAAAGACAATGTGGGAAAAGTTGTACACATGGGGATAGGCCATCATTTTTCAGAACTTAATTTCAATCTGAAACTAATATACATATGCATATATGTATATATATTAATTATTGAATCTCAGTTGTCTATAAGAGAAGATTACAACACTACATTGTTGGATGACTATGAGATAATAACATCAACCAACCCCAGGGAATAAGCGGACATATTGGAGTCATTCAATGACCTGTCCTTTGGGTTTCTCCCTTCCAGATTTTTTTTACACTAGCTTTCAGAGTCATTTTTGACCTGTCCTGTAACTCTCCACATTAACGGCTCTCTGCTTCAGAGTATATTAAACATGTGGATTTTATACCATTGCCTGCCCCATATTAAAAAAAAATTATACAGTTGCTATTGTATAATTGCTACACTATTCCCTGTGACCTCAGTGTAGCCTCTAGAGTTTCACAGTCTGATGTTCATTGTTTACAGGAAAACTGAGGATCCTCCAGGGAGACATCTTTGGAGGAAGAGTCTTATTAATCAAATGCAATAGGTTGGGAAATTTTTCCTTCAATTTATCAATTAAAAAATGAATTCGGCTTTGCTTAAGGAAAGCAAGTGATACAGAGAAACTTTGTGTTGTTTTTGCACATTTTTAATAGTCAAATTTGGAAGTGATCAGTTTTTCTGAAAGGTGAATTCTGCCAGGAGCTTTTGAGGATAAGATTTTGGAGGTTTTCAGCTGCAAGTAATAGTCTTTCTGCAAAGGCATCTCCTTCAGGGGCTAGATCAGAAGGTCAGCTCATTCTCAGCTCCTTTAGTCTTTGGGAAGACATTGAATCAACCTTCAGAACCACTTGACCTCAAGGTTCAAATAACTATAAACCCCAAGGGCAGTATCTACTCAGAATGCTCTCAGTTTTTACTGGTCCTGGAGCCTGACTCTGTGTGCGCAGGTGCTTCAAGGACAGCTTCCCCTGCTGGAGGTGCTGTCTGATTTTGCTTTGTTGGAAGATATCTCTTATCATTACTTTAATGTCCTAGCTGTCTAGAAACAAACATGGATTGATCATCGCTGACTTCGATTCACAAATTTGCATTTGTTTGGAGTCTCAGAGGATGTGAAACCTGATCCAGACTCATTCATAGTTTTCTCCAGGTACCAATCTGTTTGTAACCTAGGTACAGGAAGCCAAGGCACAGGTTTTGGGTGGGTGTGATGACTACTTTTATATATGTAGCTCACTTTACCTGCTTAGAAAACACCAATAAGCTGGGAATTAATAAATAAGAGTCGTGATGCAGACATTCTTGTTGTTTTTGTGTTTGTATTTATAATATCATTTATCAAAGCATTTTACAGCATACATTCCTGGATATTTCAAGTCTTGAGCAACAATTTACTTTTCCTTTCTTTCTTCTTTTTAAAGACATTGCTAGTTCACATGTTTCCTTCTAGATGACCTAACACATTTAAATTCTTTCTCAGAGGAAACAAAGGCATGGCAAACTTTCTTTCAACTGTATTATATATCTCCTTTATATCCCCATAAAACGCAGGTGCTAAGATGCTCTCTCATCCCAACACCTGCATTTTATGATTCTTATGATATAATATATTTTATTTGTGACTCCTTAAAGTGGATTGAAATGCAAACAAAAGAAATGGGATTCATTTAAAATGAAAGGCAGGATTGGCAATGTGTTTATCTGGACTAATATTTTTAAATACCTATCAACCCAGAAATGATTAATGTAAGTCGTAAAAGACAAATTCGCAGACAATCTTATCTGCCATTTATTTACCACTTTCTCTTTTATTATTCTTCAGGATTGGAAAGGTTTAATAATTTTATATCTTCTGAATGGTGGGTATAGCATTCAAATCTGAGAAGCATCTGCTTAAAAAATCCTATAGAAGTTTCCGCTTATTTCTATAACTCGGGTCTGTGGTAATTAATTACCCAATCAAGATGATGAAAAGAAAATGCACAATTGAAGTTGTTTGCAATACCTCTCTTGTAATTTTCACATAATGACAGAGTCATAAGTGAAGGCTCGTAATGAGTTTTCTTTTTTTCCTATGGAGGATATAATCAGGAATCAGCTCTCAGAGTAGATGCAGAGTTTATAGTTAGCCTAAGGGCATGGAGAAATGTCAAGGGGAAAAATACATGAAGAGATGGGGGTATTTTATCAAACAATAGATTTGCTAAAAACTATCCTTGTGACTAAATTGCAGGACTGGGGGAAAATGATCCTTTTGACCTACTCTCCCTTCACAGTAATTCAGAACCCAATGTAGGTATGAGAACAGGGGTTATTAGGCGGGATTCAAATTTAAACATGAAGTCTTTATTTTTATATTCATGAACACAGAGAACTCATGCAATGTAACCAAGGGTAGGCAATCATTAAACTTCATGGGACAAAGCACCAGGTCCTATGATTGTGGTTTCAGGGCTATTTGTTTTGAAAACACTCATAAGAAAATGTCTACAGAAAAGAGATGCCCTACCTTTAAATGCGGGTTTGCATCTTATCTTAGAGGCAGGATACCTTGAAGTTACATTCTAGCTCTTAAGCTCAGTGAACCCAACTGGAAATGAGAATAGAGATGAGAAGTAAATCTACCTTGTGGGGTCATTTGGCAAGTAAGATATCAAAATCCTCCCTTTAACATTGCTGCTATGCTCTAAAGCAGCTGGAAAGTTATGCCAGCTTATTCCTTAGAAAGAATAAACACTCAGGTAAGGGGTCCAGGACATGATGGTTAGTTTTTGTGGCTAATCGTCTGTGTTGCTCAATCAATACCATGCCTGCCCAGCAAGGGCACTAGTAAAGTCTCCCCCTCTGCTGATCTTCTTCCCAGCCCTCCTCTCAGCGTGGCCTGTGTCATTATGCCTGTGGGCAGGATCTCACTGGGGACTGCATGGGGCAACTATACTTTACTCAGTGGTTGTCTTCCTTACTTTGTTATTGCAGATCACCCGCTTTGTCATGATCAGGACAGAGAGGCTGGAGAGAAGCTTTCGAACAGAAAAAACCAACTTCAATCACTGCTAAGAACAGTGTAAAATGAACGAGAGAGACGTACAGTAGACTGTCTGGTTTCCAAGGTGGGATCTCTCGCTTACCACGGTGTGACCACAGAGAGGTCACTTCTCTCCCTGTGACTCACTTTTTCATCTGTGATATTGGTCATGTTTTAGAAGCACCGTGGTAATAAGGCTGCTAGGAGCATTGCATGACTTAGTCTTCATCAAGCAGTTAGAATGGTATCCACAAACATCATTAAAACATGTGAAAATAAGTAAAATTGGATTACCTTTGTTATGTATGCCAGTTGCCCCTATTTAAATTTGGCTTGAACTTATGAATTAGGAATTGTGTTTCCCTAATCAACCATTTTAAAATTGATTTGATTGCTGCCAACTTTATTACAGGGAGTGCACAAATGGCTGATATGATTCTGTCCCTTTAATAACCTAATTAAAAGGAAAAAAGGCAGCAGGAACAAATATGCTGCTCTCTCACATTTCAATCATTAAGGAGAACCCCTTGGAGTGACCATTTGAAATGAAATTAACTTGCTCACTCATGGAGTGCTGGTGGACATGTGATCCATTCAGTCACAGAGACACATGCAAGGTCTCCCAGGGACGCACCAGAGCCACCTGTTCATCTCTGGCATGCTTCTGGGGACAGTGGCCAACCTGCTACTGGTGGGAGACCCTTGGAGAAATTAGCAGCAGTGCAGGAGGAGACCAGCCATTCTAGGGCAGGAAACCTCCAGAAGATTCAGTCTCTCAGCTGCTCCAATCGTAGGATTCACTTTAGATTGTTTGTGGAGGCATTCTTTCCTCCAGTGCTTTGAGCATGAACAAAAGGGACACTTCCAGTCTTCACATGTTATCCTTTAAGCAATGCACAAGATAAACTTATTCTTTCCATGTGTATATAAATAATCTGATCTTAAGTACAATGATTCCCTTACAGAATTGTAGCAGTAAGAAAGTTCCATGTAATTTTGAAAGAGAAGAGGTTAGGACAAATGGGAATATGATGTGACAAGGCAGGTGGGCACAGAACATGAGCTTAGGGAATTGCCTGGGAAAGCCTGGCCCTCTTGGGGTCTGTCCACTCGTCTGCAGGGTTACAGCACAGTGAGCTGCCGTGAGGATTAACTGAAGTGTCTCATGGAAAGCGGTCTGTGATGGTACATGACTTCTAATACATACTTAAAAATATTTATTCCCTTCCCTTCATTAACATACAGGTAGACTGAATATATAAGTAAGCTCCAGGCACTAAAAAAAGATTAATAAGTGCTTGTCAAAATTAATTGCTAAGCTCAATTTACAAAAGTTAAATTATGGAAACAACCCAGATGTCCCTCACTGGATGAATGGATCCCAAAACTGTGGTACATATATACCATAGAGTTCTACTCAGCAATTAGAAACAACCATATTGCAGCCTTTGAAGGTAAATGGATGGCTATGGAAGAAATCATTCTGCGTGAAACCAGCATAACTCAGAGAACAAAGGGTCGAATGTCTTCACTCATCTGTGGAGGCTGGAGCTAGACCCTGGCCATTGAGAAAGGAAGTCTATTATCATGTGTTAAATCCAGATAAGGTGTAATGTCATACAACCTAAGCCACTTGTAGAGATGTACTGGGAAGAATGGGGTAGGGATAAGGGTAGGTGATTGGGGGAGCTCTTGAGTATAAATCTAATTTTCAGAATTTATATATCTATATATTATATTATTTTATTAAAAGCTTGTTTGATTGTTCAACAAATAAATACCTGAATAAAATAAATTAAAAATAGCTGCTAATGCTTAGGGCATATATGCACACCATTAACAATTACATATGATGACATGGACAGTTATGTCATCTCTTCTACCTGACCCCATACTCTACAGAAATTTCCCGTAAAATATTAAAGATGATTTGGGTTGAGTGGCTTATCAGATTTTCAACATGTCTTGTTGATATAGCTCAAAGATACTAAAGTTTCTTTAAATCCCTATAGTTCCTTTATTCCATAAGCCAAAACGAATGTTAAGCTACGGTATTTAGATGGAATCACACAACCTTTAGAAATGTCCCACTTTTATATTTGCAGATTTAATTAAGGCAGAGTGAGTAAGAAAATCAACTGTAAAACTGACAACCTGACCAAAAGGAGAAGACACAAAAGGGGAATATTTGTATCCTGTTATCACACTCGTGGAAAACCTGCTCAATCCGTAGATGAGTAATGCCTCTCAGGGTGGGCACTGTTCGGCTAAATGGACTATCAAGCATTTATTTATCATTAAAAAATACCTTGAATTTAAGCAGTGCCATCCTTTCTGGAGTGAAGGTTTAAAAAGAACAGCATAGTAAGGAAGATGCAGGCTCAGTAAGCCAACACCAGCCACCTTCTAGAGGAGTCTGGGAATAATTGGAACTTTAATCCCTCAAATATTCATCTCTTATTTCTTAGCCCTAACCCCAAATTAAGGCTACAAATTGTCCGTTTTACTTCCCAGAGCTCCTCTCTTCCAGGCCAAGGTGACAGCTGGAGGCTCCTCTTCCCCACCTGACTTCAGCTGTGCCCCCACCCACTCCCTGCCCCACAGTGAACAGGGGGCATCTAGAAAGGCTGCCAGGACCCTGATGGAAGCTCTTTCTGGCTGTTGGCATGGCCTTGAAGCCTCAGCTCCATGCAGTGGACAATGCCCTACCTGGAGCAGTGCACCTGGCCTGCCCTCCTGAGCACCTTTCCCCCGGTCTGTGTTCTTGAAATTCCAATTAGCATTTGAGTGGATCGCAGCTCTTCAGGTTTGCCTGCTCATTTTCCATCTATGTCTTTTCTTTTCTTGTTCTCTTTAAGAAGTATCTAGCCTATCCCTCCTGTGCCCCCAAAATAAGTGTCCCATCCTTTGCATGAAATCTATTCTTATGACACTGGTTTCTCCCAAACACACTGTATAACCCATCAAAGACATTTCACTTACATGCTGGTTTTCTGCAGGAAACCATGGGCCCTTTGGATAGGGGTACTCTGTGCTCTTTTTTCCTCCATTCTCAGGACCCATTATAGTAGATATTTGTACTTTAAAACAAGCAAATAAAAAGTAAGTCTATATATATATATATATATATATATATATACACATATATATATATGTATGTATATATATTTTTTTTTAAGAGAGAAGGACAGTGAGAGAGAGAAAGACAATCAATTTTATTTAGTTTTTCATGGACTTTCGTTGCTCAGACACTTCATTGTGTACATGGTGCTGGGGTTTGAACCCATGTGCTTGCGCATGCAAGGCAGGCACCATAACCGCTGAGCCACCGCTCCAGCCCCATGGCAACATATTTTTAAGAAGCTAAAATTTTGAAAATGAATAAGTGGGAGCAATCAAGTGAACACAAGAATGAACCAATGAACCTTTAGCAACACATTGTGTATGTTTTCCGGTCCTGGGAATGGAACCCAGGGTGTTGCACATACTAGGTAAATATGCTATACCACCAAGCTACATCCCAGACCCCACATTCTATTTAACCTGACCCACAAACAACTATTGCATAATGACCAGGAGTGTGGGAGTTAGTTAAGAAGACATAGCTGGGTAGGGGAACTCTTGAGTAGAAACTGCACCAGAATCTTCCCATCGTGAGAACATGGGGCCTTCCAGGCACGATGGCACGTGCCTGTTATCCCAGTGACTCAGAAGAGTGAGGCTGGGGTGTTGCAAGTTTGAGGCCAGCCTCAGCAACTTAGCAGGATCTTGTCTAAAAATTTAAAATATAAATAAATAAAAGGGCTGCAAATGCATCTCAATTATAAAGCATCCCTGGGTTCAATCTCCAACACCCCTCCCCCCCCCCCAAAAAAAAAGAAGAAGAGAGTAAATGAGAGTGAATTTTTGCTTCGCAGGGTTGTTTATTGACTGAGTTCCACACCAAAAGTGAAGAAGGATGGTGTGAACTGATAGCTCTAAATTGTTATCAGAAGGAGGCTGGGAGATGAACCCCAGCCAGAAACCGCCCCCCTTATTGTTTCTTTTTGTTGTACATAATACTGAGATTGACGTGATGACAATGACTTGCAATTTGCTCGAGTTCTGTCCCTAGTACTGCCCCTCTCCCTCCCCTCTGCCTGTCTTGTTCCTTTCCCTCTACTCCAGTGGTCTTTCTGCTATTTACTTTTAGCATTTTGTTTAAGCTAGTGTCTTGTGCACATATACACGACGGTGAGATTCACTGTGGTACAGTCACATATGTACCTAGGAACATTAGGTCAGATTCATTCCACTGCTCCTCCCTGATCTCATGCCTTTTCCCTTCCCTTCATTCCCTTCATTTAGCCTGCAATCTTTCTTCTATTTTAATGGAATCTCCTACTCCCTTTCTCTCTCGCTCTTTCTCTCTCCCCATCACCCTATTTCACTCTAGCTTCCACATATCTGAGAAAATATTTGACTTTTGACTTTCTGGGACTGGTTTATTTCTCTTAGCATGATGTTTTCCAGTCCCATACATTTACCAGCAAAGTTCATAATTTCATTCTTTATGGCTGAGTAATACTCCATTTTGTGGATACACCACATTTTCTTATTCATCTGTTGTAGGGCATCTAAGTTGACTCCATAGTTTTTTTATTTTTATTTTTTAAGGGAGAGACAGAGAGAGAGAGGAAATTTTAATTTTTTTCCTTCATCTGATTTTTGTTTTTCCTTCACTTAGTTGTGTATGTGGTACTGGGATTCAAAACTAGGTCCTCATGCTTTCCAGGCAACTGGTCTACCACTGAGCCACCTCTTCAGTTCCTTCCATAGCTATTTAACAACATCCTTTAATAGGGAAAAGAGAACCACATGCTGAGATGTATGGGTATTCATTGCTGTTGGCCCATGGGGTTGCCAGGTCAGTTCTCCAGGGCCATTTCCCCTACATATATGCACGCAGACAAAGCTATTGCCAATCTTTAAGTTTAAAACATGCTTTTAATAAAACAACCGTGAGTAGAATATGTCAAGAGTGTGATGTCAATCAGCCTCTGATTGAAATCCTCGGGTTTCGAATGCATAGGTCCTATCTCCATGGGTAAATTATGCCACATTTAAGAACCTCAATGTTTCCATCTGCATAATGGCAATAAAAGTGTTTTGTTATTTTTAATTAATGGTTTTAATAGGTACACTTGCGCTTTCAAACATTTTTGGCAGGTTATCATTATTGTTCTTGCTGGTATAGTTGTTCTGTTCTAACCATATTTAAAAGTGAACAATTCTTGGGCTGGGGATGTGGCTCACTAGTACAGCATTTTACCAGCATGCGAAAGACCCTGGATATGATACCCAGAAATAAAAAAAAAAATGTGTAAGTTTTCGAAAAGCAGCATGTTTTCAGCTATACCATACTCCACTTAAATTTGCCCTGAGATATACCAATTCTGAAAGAGTGGTATGTATAATGTGTGGTGTGTTAAAATTGAATAGGTGAAAGAAATTTGGTGAAAATAGATTAATGGCATTATCATCAAATTAATAGGAAAAATAAGTACTCAATGGACAAGATTGCAGACACTTACAATTCTGGCTACTCAGAAGCTGAGGAAGGAAGAACACAAGTTCAAGGCCAGCCTGGGGAGCTTAGAGAGACGCCATATCAAAACAAAAATTAAAAAGGGCTGGGGACATAGCTCAGTGATAGAGAATCACTGGGTTCAATTCTCAGTACTTAATAAAGGTGAGAGAGAGAGAGAGATCATAAATCATTGTTACCATTTTTTCATTTACTTTAATTTTGGTGCATCAAAGAGAGATTTGCCTACTTTAGAAACTTTTTATTAGTTTTTAATTGTACTTGTTCTGAAATGCTTTTTTTTCTCCAAATTTTTAAACTCTAACTTATTTTTAGCTTGTACAACTGCCTTGTTTTATTTGAAAAAGTGAAAATTAGGAAGAAAAATACCAATGAAAAAAATCAGAATGCCATTAAGAAAATTGGGAAATTAAGTTACCTGTAGTACAAAATATATTTTAAGTTATATGAAAAGATAATAAATGACATGGAATAATGTTTGTAATATATTAAGGAAAAATATGAACTTAAGACAAAGTATATAAAGGGTGATCCATCATGTTTTTTTTATTAGAGCAAGAAATAATTAATTTTATATAGTTTTTCATCTGGATTTTTTTTTTACTCCACTTAGTAGCATATGTGATGCTGGGGATGGAACCTGGGTCCTCATGCATACCAAGCAAGGGCTTTACCACTGAGCCACCTCTCCAGCCTGATTCCTTGCTTTTGAAGAATACAGGGACTGGGGGGAAAGTCCTGCAAAGATACACACTAAAACATTCTATAAGGTAGAGATCACTGGAGGATTTTATTTCTGTCTTATTTGCCATTTTACATTTTTAATGATATACCTCAAATATAACATTTAGTAAAAATCTGTTAAAAGAAGAAAAATGCAAATATTAAAGAAGTGAAGACAGCTTGTGAGCATTGATTCTCAGCATATTTACTAATGAAAACCTTTCCAAAAAGCAGAATTAATCCAAATTATACTGTGGTAAACTAAACATGAAGACTCTAGTGTCTTTCTTTACCATTTAGGTTTATTTCTTTGATATTTTGTGTCAGTCCTTTTTCTTAAGTCCTTCCTCAGATCCTGCAAGCTAATTATTTGAAACTCATGTCTTTTACATATGAACCACTTTTTAAAATCCCCTTCAATAGGGCTGGAGCGGTGGCTCAGCGGTTTCGGCACTTGCCTGGCAAGCACGAGGACCCGGGTTCAAACCCCAGCACCACATACACAACTAAGTGTTGGAGAAACTAAGACCATGTGAAAAACTGAATAAAGTTCTTTCTCTCTTTCTCTGTCTCTCTCACTGTCCCTCTCTCTTTAAAAAAAAAAAAATCCCCTTCAATATGTAAAACTACAATGAAAAATAAAGTCTTATTTTAAAGAATTAAAAAAAACAACAACAAATGGACCACTTACTCTACTCTTTGTCCAAACCCATCACAAATCCCACTGCTCTTGCATGATATGATTTCTGACCATCCTGGCTAAAAGTGATCTTCCCTCATTTTTAATTTCTAAATCACCAGCCATAGTCTGAGGAACTTGGAGTCAGTCACCCAAAAGTTAGAATTCTGAATTGGCCACTTGGTTACATTTTGATTATGAATAAGTGTCTTTCACATTCTAGATAATTTTCTTGCTTGTCGAAATAGTTTGATAGTTGCACTGGGTTTTAGAGTCATCATAGGAAAAATGAGAGGATACTTACAGGCGATTGATTGAATGTAAAAGGTACTCATTAAATTTGAATTTCTTCCTTCACCCTTCTGTAATCTCATATTAATGCTCAGTAATCCTTATGACTGTTAGTACATTATTGTTCTTTTCTTTCTTTCTTCTCTTCTTTCAAGAGGGACAGTAAGAAAGAGAGAGAGAGAGAGAGAATCAATTTTATTTAGTTTTTCATGTAGCTTTCATCTGACACTTCGTTGCGTACGTATTGCTGAGGTTCAAACCCTTATCCTCGTGCAAGCCAGTCAAGTGCACTAACTGCTGAGCCACCACTCCAGCCCCTATTGTTACTTCCAATATGGTCTTTTCCTATCGTTTATTCATTCTTTATTAATGTAAAGTTCAGTTGTGTTCTACCTGGAAAAGTTCATCGAAATCTATTTTAAGTGTTATATCAATGCAGAAGATCATGGAGAAAGACTTAGGCAGAGATCACACATACCTTCCTCCTGCGAGGCACCTGTGTTAGCAAGTCTGAGTATGCATTCCGTCCACTTTCTCCATCACATGTGTAAGCCATCTGTTCAATTTTTTCCCTACAATTTGTTTTTCTCAATTTTATGGTCATCCTTGTGAAATAGAAGATATTAATCTAGGTACAATTTGTTAATTTGTTTTTGGGTTTTTTTTCTTTTTTCTTTTTCTTTTTTTTTTTTGGTACCAGAGATTGAAACAGAAAAGTTTAACTATTGAGACACATCCCCAACCCTTTGTACATATATTTTTATTTTGAGATAGGGCCTCACTAAGTAATTGAGGCTGGCTTTGAACTCATAATCCTCCTGCCTCAGCCTCCTGAGCCAATGGAATTAAAGGTGTGCACCACCTTCTTCTTCTTCTTCTTCTTCTTCTTCTTCTTCTTCTTCTTCTTCTTCTTCTTCTTCTTCTTCTTCTTCCTCCTCCTCCTCCTCCTCTTCTTCTTCTCCTCCTCCTCCTCCTCCTCTTCCTCTACCTCTTCCTCTTCCTCTTCCTATTCCTCGTCTCCTTCTTTTTCTCTTAAAGAGAGAGGGACAGTTAGAGAGAGAGAGAGAGAAAGAATCAATTTTATTCAGTTTTTCATGTGGCTTTCAGTGCTCCAGGACTTCATTGTGTCCGTGGTGCTGGGGTCTGAACTCACATCCTCAAGCATGCCAGGGAAGGGGGTAATCGCTGAGCCACCTCTCCAGCCCCATGCCCAGCTTCTTAAATGATTTTATAATATTTAACTCTGCGTGTATCTTTCTTATCTCTTATTTCTTTAGTTTCTCATTTGTGGCACTTTCAAGTGCCTAAAGAAGAGTCAGTTCCCACCTTCTTCATTGCTAACATATTTCTGATTTTGTCATTAAGGAAACATCTTTAGTCGAAGGGATGTAAGTCCCCTCCGCACCTTCAACTGATGAGTAATGATTGATTAAAATTAGTGAACTCTGAGGAATTATTTTCCAGTAATTGGTCCAGGGAAGGAAATACACTAAATTCTACCCAGCAAAACAAGAGGAAGGCAATAGGTGGTTCCCTTCTCAGACTACAAAATCACAAATTTTGGTAAAGGAAATATTTTGTACCTATCCCTTATTCATAACTAAGGCAGCATTTTTTGTCACTTATAACTGTGAGAAAATGACTAGCAATATTGCGGTAGCTTTAAAGGAGACATCAGTCAGTGTCTTAGCCCATTTTCATTTGCTATACCAAAATACTGAGATGGATATTTTGTAAAGACCAGAGGTTTAGTGAGTTCACACATTTGGAGGATGGAAGTCTAACACTGGGTGACCTCTTCTGAAGAACTGCAGGCTGTATTACAGCATGGGGGAGAACCAGAAAGAGAAATATTGAGTACGTGTGGAAGAGGATTTAGGGGAAATGCCAAGTTTCCTTCTAACCTGTTCTCAGGGGAAATAGTTTGGTCTTGTGAGAACTATATTAACTCTTCCCTCTTTGATAACCCCAATGACCTAAGAATTTTGCTCTGTACTCCGTCCCTTGAAAGTTCCACTGTATCTCACTGAACGTCACTACATTGGGAACCAATCTTTCAGCACATGAATTTTGGGGGACACTCCACATTAAACCTATAGCAGTGAGCTACTAAATCAACCATGAAATTGACAAGCTACAGGCTTCTTAATTAAACAATAAACATCCTCAGGATATACAATTCTGTTAATTGAGAATTCTCTTCATTGTAACCAAATGCCCTCTAACAGACACATATATAGTAAGAAGTTGCGTTAATATTTTTATTGCTCAATTAAGTGTATAAGGCTCACATATGAAATCTGGTGAATACTGCTTCATTCATTTCAGAGATATCACTTGGCCTTTTGTCAGTCAATGGAGCCCAGCTCCTTGGGATCATCAAACATCTTAATTTGGGGGAGTTGTGATTCACATATTTGTACTCTCAGACAATCTGTTTATAGAACTAACCAGATATTATGCCTCAAAGCAAACTTTGAAATTGACACTTGGTGTAGCATACATGCTGATGATGAAATGGTTTTGGAAACTTATTAGTACATTAAGTTGCCATTTTAAAATATTAACTCATTATGCTTTAAGACATATTTTAATTGGTTTTTCTTTCTTTCTCATTAATCAGCTTTGAGGTTCATCTTTCTTGAGGATCCTGATGATAATGAAAATATGAGAAATTAGTGATTGTTAGGTGTGTTACTTTTAGGAACAATCCTAAGCCAGCTGACCCTGGAAAAATGCACATTGCTTTTTAAAGAAGGATAAGTGATACTATTTTCATTGTTTAATTTATGTAGTTTCTTTTTCTCTTGATTCTTGCTTCAACAGCTTTCTAAGAATGAAAATGTAAATTATGAGGCAGCTTCTAGTTTATTTCTATGAAACTTATTTTCCTCTCTATAGACCTGATTTTTTTCCCCATAAGAATGGAAGGTGAATCTGTATAACACCCTTCAGTGTGAAGTGATCTTCTGTAATGCTTTGCACTTGCTGATGAAGAACATTTTAGGGGCGAGAACATCCATGGTGGTAAGGGTAGGAGACAATCATGGAATAGGTTTGCCAGGTTTGTTAAATGGAGCTACTCAGAAATCCCAGGCATTGTAGGATGGACACAGGCATGGGTAATGCACCACAGGGAGCCTGAAAGTTTCCTCAGCTTACAGACAATATATAAAAGTGGAGTCAGACACCGAAAGGCCTTTACAATTAGTGTGGTGCATTCTGGGTATTCTGCTACCAAGACTTTTAATGAGATGTGAAGTGGACTCTAAAGAGAGGGTCTCAGCAAACAATTACAGGTGGGCCAAATCCTGGAAATCAGCTGTTTTTGCATGACTTTTGAGCTAAGAATATATACACACACATACATATATGTATATATATATATATATATATATATATATATATTAGATTTAGTTGTTGTACATCAAAAATGTAGTCAAAGTAACAATATGATATGCATATATTTGTAAATCAGAATTATTCCCAGTTCCCTCCCTGTATTCCCTCCCCACTCTCCGACCAGCCTACTTGCTCCTCCTTCCCAATACATATCTACGATTGCCCTAGTCTATGTGTTACTACACCTTTGCTGGGTCTAATACATGAGACTGAATACGTTTCACACAGGCCTGGGTTTAGCTCCAGCCTCCACAGATAAGTGAAGACATTTGACCCTTGACTCTCTGGGTTAGACTAACTTCACACAACACTGTTTCTTCTATTGCCATCCATTTACCTTGTATATTTTTACATGAAGTAATTGAAAAAATAACAAATGAAGAATAATTATTCCTAACAAAAAGTAATGGTATCTAAATTCACTATTGGAGTTCACAGGGACAAAGCTATGAGCATTGGTTCAAAAATTATTTGTGGCTGATTTTTTAAAGTGCAGGGGTTAGTAGTTGTGAGAGAAACTCATCTAGTCCTTTGTGAAAAAATGTTTACTGATATCAGTTAAAGAACAACCTCTAGTGAGCTATTTCAGGCTTAATGTGTCAAGGAATGATCTTATCCAAATGGATGGCAGCTGGACACCTCTCCCTAGGCCTCTGTGTTGCTAGCATTCAGAGAGCTTTCCACGTCAATCACAGCTCAGCCTTCCACTCTTCATTGCTAGCATGCTCTGTTCCTCACTCAGGTGAAAGCCCAGGTTACCATGGTCCCCTGGAGCTGACCCTCCTATTTGAAACCAAGGATAAGACCTTATGGTCTGTTAAAAATAAAAAGCACTTAATCAAACTCAGATTAATAAACAAACTAGAGAAGTCTGGTTATGTGGGAGGAGGCAGAAGGAGTGGAGGAGAAAGGTGGAGGGAGGATGGGGAGGGAAATGGGGGGTTACAAATACTGTATGAAATATTATGCACCTCTGAGATCCTGAATTGTAGTCATGCACACATTTAAAATTGGAAAAAGTATA
>PVKS010027369.1:0-27569 GCA_004027875.1 Aplodontia rufa
GGAATCTAATCCGAGGGGAGCCTCCGACTTCCAGGAGAAGTCAAATTAACTTGGGACTTAAGTAAAGTGAAACATGGAACCATGGGGAACCAACCCAAAGAGGGGAAACCATGGTCTGGAACCAGTATTGGCTTGTTCTGTCATTATACTTTTGTTCTCGATTGTTTGACAATGAACCCCTCCTAATTGTTAAGACCATGTTTATCGAATAAAAATTTTAAAAAAGATGAAAGAAACAATTTTTTTTTTAGTTTTTCACATGGCTTTCATTGCTTCAGGACTTCATTGTGTACATGGTGCTGGGGTTTGAACTCATGTACTTGCGCATGCCAGGCAAGCACCATAACTGCTGAGCCACCACTCCAGCCCTTCTTTCCATTTTTTTATTTTTGGCACATTATTGTTGTACATAATGGAGGAGTGATATAGCTGGGTCATATGATGGTTCCACTCCTAGTCTTTTGAGGAACCTCCAAAATGATTTCATAGCAGTTGTACTAATTTACAATCCCACGAACAGTGTAAAAGTGTTTCTTTTTCTCCATATCCCCTCTTGCATTTATTATGGTTTACATTTTTTTTAAGAGAGAGAGGGACAGTGAGAAAGAATCAGTTTTATTTAGTTTTTCATGTGGCTTTCGTTGCTCTGACACTTTTTTGTCTACGTGGTGCTGGGGTTTGAACTTGTGTCCTTATGCATGCCAGGCAAGCGCCGCAAGCGCCAAAAGCTTGAGCCACAGCTCCAGCCCTTATTATTTGTATTCTTGATGGCTGCCATTCTGATTGGAGTAAGATGAAATCTATGTAGTTTTGACTTTCATTTCCCTAATTGTTAATGATACAACATATGATATTTTTGTTGATATTTCTTTTTGAAAACTGGAGAAATTATAAGTCAGAAAATGGAATTTTATAGAATTCTACTTCATTATTGACAAATGTATTCAGTGTATATATGTGTGTATGTGTAATATGTGTGCGTATATGTCTATATATCATAGAGCAAGCAATTTATTAATAGAAAATGAAATTCCAGGTCACATTCTGTAAGAAAAATAAATCTAATTGTCAATTATCAGAAGATGCTTTCCACATAAATGAGATCTCTGACCTGTTGGATTTTCATGCATTTAGACAAGAACTGTTTCTTCAGAATAACAACTTGGTAAGGATAACATGTTCACTTATGAAAATGTTCATACTTTAAAGGAAGATATCTTAGTAGCTAGGTATGTAATATTTTTATAAGTCAAGATTTGAAAATTTTCTCAGTACAATGCTGAATTTACTAAATTAGATGATCATTGAAAGCTTAAACATTTTTCATTCACAAAGCAAATGTATTCTTCTGGAAATGTGTTTTGGGTTCATTTGGATTCTTAAAAACAGATTCCAAAAGCATATTGGGAAATAATTTAAGGTAATAAGGAGAAGGAATGGATTTTTTTTAATTATTAAAACTATTATCTTTTCATTTTTAGATACCCGCAGAAGTCCTCAGGCTTATTATTTTCAGTGATTTTCCATTTATCTTTAATTTACCATGCAAAATTAAATTATTGAAAGCTGATTCAAAAATGAAAAGGGTATGTATGCTATATGAGTCTGCTTTTTGTTGCTCTAACAAAATGCCAGAGGCTATTTTACAAAGAAAAGAGGTTTGTTGAACTCATTGTTCTGAAGGTCTAAAAGCATGAAATTGGCATCCTGATGAGGAAGATCCCTATCCCCAGTTACAACATGATAAAGCAGAAAGGGAACTGGCCATGTGCTGAAAAGGCTAATTATGTCAGGAGGCCTAGTTTTATAACAACCTGTTCTCACAAGAACTAACTCCTTTTGTAAGACTAGCATTAATCCCTCCTGAAGGGGTTGACCCCATGACCTAATTATCTTCCACTGGGCCCATCTCTTAAAGATTCTACCAATTCCCCAAATCATCTCACTGAAGACCAAGCTTTGCATAATCTTTTGGGGGACACGCTCCAACCACATCCAGAGCATAGCATATGGCGTACTTTTTTGTTATGCAAAATTTCACACACATATTAAAGAGACAGTGACATAATGAGCCCCATCACCAAGATTCAGCACTTATCTACGTTATGCCAACTATTCTTCTTCTCTCACTTTTGTGTTTCTTGGTAGTTGTTAACTGTTTTCTGCTGAAGTATTTTGAAGCAAATCCCATACTGCTTTTCAATGTGCCATACTGTACTCCAGTATTTGTGGTTGTCTCACTCTTGTTTATACTGAGATTCATCAGTGGGTCACTTGGTTACCATGTGATTCTTTCATTTTAATGTTCCTCATCACACTTTTGAACTTTTATATAGATAGAAAATTATTTAATAATTTCGTGTATTAGTTTTTAACATGGCAATATTTCTAACCATACTAATTCTACCAGAGTCATTAACTGGAATTCTGTAAAGAATTTTTTCCTCATCAGTTAGGGCTATTTGGTTACCCTAAAATGGCTAAAAAGTATCTACCCAGGAAAGTACCATTTAATCCTTTTCCTTTAACCAGTAAATGTTGTCAAAATTTGTGGGGTTGCACCAGTTGATACTCCTACAGCAATGTATGAAAGAGCATTCGCCTAGCATGCTCACCGCATCAGGTTCAGTCCCCAGCACCACAGGGTGGAGGGAAAAATGCCAATTTGATGAGTTAAATCATATTTTAGTTTGCATTTCTCATTATTTAATCCCCTAGTCCTCACTTTTTTAGGTAAGGTCTATCATTTTTCTGCTGTGAGCAATACTGAAACTATCTGGTAAGCTCTTTTCTTCCCCAATCTCTTTTCTTCTTCTATCCAGTTTTAGTTACTAATGTGCTCTTATTGTTAGTCTTTGGATTTTTATAGCTCCTTAAGCTTCTTGGGGCTGGATTTATAAGCTCTGTCCAGTGTCCTTTTATTCCAACATAATGAGTGTATTCTGTTTTCCACTTATTTTCACCCTTCTGCTCCCTTGCTGTAGTGGTATCATTACCATGACACATTTACATAGTGTTTTGTTCTTTATCACCATCAGCTTAGTCTGTTAGGAATATGTAATGCTCACCCCAGACATTACAATAAAAATATTCCTAACAATTTTTGATTGCCAAGGCTCATTTTCTAAGTCAGTTGTCCCTTAGGAAAGGTTCATATTCATTTATCTATGATGTTTAAACTTTACAAACTCACAGAAATCCAATGCCTTGCCCATTATTGACTTCTATTAATAATTCAAAGGATTCTGGCCATCTGAGTGAAACATAGAGAAGTTTGGGATACCATGTCACAAAAGGAGTCATTTCCATTGTAAAGCATTTCCTTTCTACAATCTGTTAATTACATACTAGCTTAAAAACATTTCTAATGTGCAATTATATGCTCCATTAGTTCTTAAATTCCAGATTTATTTGCAATAAGCAACCTAGACAGAAAAATCCTGCTAATATCATTCTGTAAATAAGGATACTCTCTCTCTAGTTACTGTTATCAGTGTCTATTATCAGTATGTTTATTAGTAATTTTGACCACATCAGTTCTGTTTTTATTTTCCTAACATCCATGGTAAAGGGGGAAAATAGAGTAGGTTTTTCCTTCCCAAATCTAACTTCTGTGTAAGTCATCCATCTGTAGTATTTTCTCTTACAGCAATATTTCTCTCTGTCTAATTCGTCTACTCTTCTCTATTAGTGAGTAGTTGAGGGGACAGTGGACCCAGAAGTCTACATATTATGAAGGATTCAGAAAGAAAACTGCTTGTTGTAGTTCTTGTGTAAAGTTGGAAAGCAGTCTTCACAATCCAGTGCTCCAAAGAAGAAATGATATACAAAGTCAAAACTATAAGCTCCAAACTGGATTACCAATTCAAATACATAAACATAGAAAGGGAAAATCAATATATAGAGAACAGAAATAGAGAAGCTGGACAATAAGATGCAGGCTTCCAATCCAGCTCTTCATTAGGCAAGAGAAGGTACAGGCACCTCTTCCTGCTATAGTCAGTGGAGGACATCACTGGACACTGTTACTCAGAGCCATGGAACATGTTGCTCCGCAGTCAATGCTGCTGAAGCACTCAGAACTGCAGATGCTAGGATACAAGAGGTAATCTTCCACTAGGAAGAACCAGAGATGGGACTTTTCTATTTCCCATCAAACCTGGAGCTTCTTTCCATAAAATATCTCAAGGAAAAACAGAAGAATTTAGTAGTCATATATAAATTTATATATTATTTATGTATTAATTTATATTTGTATAAAGTGGTGGCGGGAATTTGGGACAGGGGTTTTTCAAGTTAAATGCCACACAAACCCTTCTCTGAGGTGCTCATAGGGTGTTTAGTGGGCAAACACACCCATCCTAGAGACATGTAGTAGGATAGCTATTATCTAGTGGGCTTGCTATCACTATTGAAGGACAGGCCCCCTGGACAGGTACATTGGTTTATATGTACTGAATATTCCTTTTTTGTCCTTGTGATATCCCAGAAGCCATAGAACGGTATTGGAGGTCAAAACAAGAATAGCAAATCCATCACTAAATGTCCTTCTTTTGGGTGGGGGAGGGCAGGTGTCGGGGATTGAACCAGAGGTGCTTAACCACTGAGCCACATCCCCAGCCTGTTTTATATTTTATTTTGAGATGGGGGTCTCACTAAGTTGCTTAGGGCCTCTCTAAATTGCCAAGGCTGATTTTGAATTTGCAGTCCTCCTGCCTCAGTCTCCTGAGCTGCTGGGATTACAGGCATGAGCCACCACATCCGGCTGGATCATTGTTATTTAGAGAAGAGTAAATATTCTCTTAGCACATCTTTCCTCTCATCTTTTTTCCCACAGCTAACATTTTCTCCCTGAGTTTCTTATGTTCCTGAGATTTATGGTGCTAAACTGTGCTTATTCTTAAGACTGATGATAGATGAATGTCTCAGAATGTTAAATACCAATGTTGCCTTTAAGGGTCCTGTCTACTGCAACAAGTATTCTGAGATACTTTTAATTACTTGGCAGTTCATCTGTGATGACAACTTTCTTGTACATGATTCTTAGATACCATCGTTTTTGTGATCATATGATCAGTTTATCTTCCACAATGCAGATACATTGTCCTTTTCCTTGAGTACTTACATGAGTACATATAGCAATGTCAGGCAAGACTAAGTACCTGCTTTACAAAATAGGTTTCATTAAAAGTATTAACAATCAGGGGGCTGGAGCGGTGGCTCTGCGGTTACTGCGCTTGCCAGGCATGCGCGAGTACACAGATTCAAATCCCAGCACCCACATACACAACTAAGTGTCAGAGCAATGAAAACCATGTGAAAAACTCAATAAAAAAATTGATTCTCTCCATTATCTGTCTCTCTCTTTCTTTCTCTCTCTCTCTCTCTCTCTCTCTCACTGTCCTTCTCTAAAAAAAAGAAAAAAAAACTTAAAATAAAAAAAGTGTTAACAATCGCTGGGATTCCTAGAGACCAAAAGGAGAAGCCAACTAAAGTGTTTTTCCCCCCTCTAGAGGCAAACAATGCTGCAAGGAAGAAATGAATCAACCACTTTTACACTTAAAGTAAGAAGGAGTCACCTGGTTGAAGATGCCCTGCGTCAGTTAAGCCAGGCTGAAGTCCCTGACCTTCAGAAAGTATTAGTGGTATAGTAAAAAATCTCATTGAATACTTTTACTGCTGTAGGGGGGAACATTCTCATGCTGTAACAAGGGCTCTTTTAAACGACTTCATTTAGAACTATGGTTATCAATCTTATGGTTTCAGAATTCCTCTTTTACTCTTTGGAGAACAGCAATGCAATGTTTAATTGTATATTGGGTGTGAACTAACTCTGAGTTACTAAGATGGCTTTATAATGAACTATCCCAATGTTTAATGGCTTAAAATAACAAGAATTTATTTGTACAGATCTACTTATCTAGGCTGAACTCATCTGTGTGGCTTTGCAGATTTTTGTTGGTGGTGGGTTTTTTTTTTCTTTGTTTATTTTGTTTTTTGTATGTGTGTGTTTTCTATGATGCTGGGGATTGAATCCAGGGCCTCCTAAATGCTAGGCAAGTGCTCTACCACTGAGTTACATCCTCAGCCCTGCAGATTTTGTCTGAGTTTGTTTACAAGTCTGAAAATTGGCTACACATTGGTTGGTCTATGCTAGGCCTGGGTGAGACAGATTGGCTCTGCTTAGAATGTCTTTCATCTTCCTCTTGGGACCAGCAAGCATGTTCTTCTCACAGCATTGCCGCAGGTACAAAATAGCAATCACTCAACAAATATTGCTTTAGTCAAAGAAGTCTAATGGATAAACTCAAGTCAAGGATTAGGAAAATACATTCAATCTCTTCAACCAGAGGAACTATGAAATCACACACAAAAGATGTGGATTAAGGAGAAGTGAAGAACTAGGACTTTTCATGCAGTTAACAAGCAGCAGGTGGAAGATACTTTTCCTAGTTCAAGTTCTTCTACCATATGCGTCTCAATTCCAGCCACCATTCATTTCATATGTGGTGCCTGTAGGACATTACTGTGCAATAGTGCAGATCGTGTGCCTGATTGAGGCTTTAGAATAATGACTAACTCTGTAAGTGAGAGCAGGAGTCTGTCCAGAAGAGAGTGGGTTTTCTGAGATCAGCCATGAGGGGAGGAATTCAACTCTCAGAGAAGAAATCAGAACCTGGGGAGGGGGAGACTCAGATAGGAGAGGGATGTTTCCCAGCCTGGGACTCCAGTGGAAGACAAAGAAATTTATAAGCCAAACTTTCTAGTTGTATGACTTCCTTTGTACTTATTTTTCTTTATATCTTGACTGTGAGGAAATCAGCAGAAAATCATATGATTAAGAGGTAGGAAAGTTAACTTCAAGACAGATCTGGTCAAAATATAGACTCTGAATGTGACAAGGATGTCAGGATCCATTACAAGTGAGTCCTGGCATAGGCAGAGTTGTTAGTAAATGAAGAGAAATTTAAAAATTAAAAGTTAGCTTAATTTGTTATTGATTTATCTGGATGGGAATATGAGGCTGCCTTTGAACATGATGGTCTGTGCCAAGGAGTTTGATCAAAGATCCATACGAAAAAGCTCCCAGGCAAGGAGAGTAGAATGAGAACAAAAATAAAAAGAAAAAAATGAAGCTTAAAGATGCTTATATTTTTTTTAATTTTTGATTTTTCCAATGAAACAATATATTTATATTCTGAAAATTTGATTTACCCCCTAGAGCCCCTCTTAATTACCCATCTTTGTCCCTCCCCCTGTCTCCCCTCCTTCCCAGTACGTCACTATACCTTTTCAGGGTTTAATACATGAGAGTTGACTGCCTTTCGCAATGGTCAGGGTGTAGCTCCAGCCTCCACAAATGAGTGAAGACATTCGACCTTCGGTTCTCTGGGTTATGCTGACTTCACTCAACATGATTTCTTCCATAGCCATCCATTTACCTTGAAAGATTGCAATATCATTGTTTCTAATTGCAGAGTAAAACTCCATGGTATTTATGTACCACAGTTTTTGGATCCGTTCTAAAGATGCTTATATTAAAAAGATATAGGATGGGGGCTGGAGTGGTGGGGCACTTTACTGGCATGTGTGATGATGTGGGTTTGAACTCCATCACCACGTACACAGCGAAGCATCAGAGCAACAAAAGCCACATGAAAAACTAAATAAAATTGATTTTCTCTCTCTCTCTCTCTCTCTCTTACTGTCCCTCTCTCTCATAGAAAAAAAAAAGAAAGAAAGATATGGGTTGGATATTCACAATAGTTAAACTATGGAATCAACCCAAATGCTCATCATTAAATGAATGGATTAAGAAATTATGATATCTGTATATATATACACATACACACACACACACACACACACACAATGGAGTTCTACTCAGCTATTAAAAAGAACGAAATTATGGCCTTTTCCAGTAAATGGACAGAAATGGAGAATATCTTAGCCAAACTCAAAGGTGAAATATTTTCTCTTATATGTGGAAGCTAGAGTAAAATAAAGGAAAGGGGGAGAGACGGATAAGATTACATAAAGAACCATTCAAATACAAAGTAATAGCTAAAGGAAGTCAAGTAAAGAGAAGAGGAGAGGGAAAGAAGGATGAGAAGGAAAAAGGGGAGGCTGGATGGGGGGATAAAAAAAGTGAAGTATATTTTACACTTCTAAGATACTAAATAGTTCCCACACAATCAATAAAAACTGGAAAAGTAAAAAAAAAAAAAATCATCATCATCAAAGGGAGATCAGTAGGGGCTGGAGCGGTGGCTCAGTGGTTAAGGTGCTTACCTGGCATGAGCGAGGACGCGAGTTTGAACTCCAGCACCACATACTCAACAAAGTGTTGGAGCAACAAAAGCCATATGAAAAACTAAATAAAATTGATTTTCTCTCTCTCTCTCACTGCTCCTCTCTTTAAAAAAAAAGGGGGGGAGGGAATCAGTAGAGAAAAGGGACAGGAGTGGGAAGAAGGGGGAAGTGCTAGGGAGCGATACAGGCCAAATTATATTCTTATATTGTGTGCATGTATGAATACGTAACAACAAATCCCATTGTTATGTACAACCATAATGCACAATAAAAAATGTGAGGGAAAGGTCAGGCACGGTGGCACATACCTGTAACCACAGTGACTGAGATAGGAAAATCACAAGTTCAAAGCCAGCCTTAGAAACTTAGCAAGGCCCTGAGTAACCTATTGAGACCCTGTCTCAAAATTAAAAAATAAAAACAGACTGGGGATGTGTTAAGTGCCCTAGGTTCAAACTCTAGTACCAAAAAAAGAAAAAGAAAAGTGGAAAAAAAATACCCAATACCAAAATAAATAAATAAATAAATAAAGTTTAAGGACCAAGAAGTTAATTAAAATTAAAATTAAAAAGATATGGGTTGGTACAATGCCACACACCTATAATCTCAACAACTCAGGCAGCTGAGACAAGGAAGATCACAAGTTAGAGGCTAGTCTCAGCAATTTAGCAAGTTCTAAGCAACTTAGCAAGACCCTGTCTCAAAATAAAAAATAAAAAGGGTGGGATGTGGCTCAGTGATAAAGTGCCCCTGGGTTCAATCCCCAATACAAAAAATAAAATAATAATAACAATAACAATAATTGTGTGTGGTAGGAAAAGTACACTTAATACATTGTTGATAGATCTTAAAATTAGTACAAACACTTTGGAAATCCCTCAAAAGAGTAGGAATGGAATTACTATATGACTGAGCTATCCCATTCTTTGGTATATTTATCCAAAAAAAAAAAAATGAGCATACTATAGTGATACATGCATACCAATATTCGTAACAGCACAATTCATGATAGCCAAGTTGTGCTACCAGCCCAGGTGTCTGTCAACACACAAATGGATAAAGAAAATAGAAAACTCAATGGAGTTTTACTCAAGCCATAAAGAATGAAATTATGTCATTTGCAGGTAAATGGATAGATGGAATTGGAGAACATCATGCTAAGAAAGTCAAGAGTTGAATGTTTTCTCACATGTAGAAGACAGGCGGGGGAAGGGAGATCTCACAAAAACAGAAGGAAGACCAATAGAGTAGATGCAGGGGATTGAGAGAGGGAGGAGGGGAAGATTTGAGAAAATATTTGGGAATAAAAACAACCAAATTATGCCACAATGTACGAATATAGCACAATGAATCCCATATAGATAGATAATTATAACACAGTAATTAAGAGAACAATAATAATATAAGGGGGATTAGTGGAGTACAGCAAGCAGGTGGAGGGAGGGAGGGAAAGGGAAGGTCCTAGGAAATGAGACTGATCAAATGAAGTGCATATATGAACATGGCATAATGAATCCTACTATTATGCATAATTATAATGCACAAATTAAAAAAAAAGATTTGGATTGGGGATGTAGCTCAGTTGTGGAATGTTTACCACCACTAAGCCCTGTGTCAAATCCCCAGCAACACACACACACACACACACACACACACACACACACATATAGAAATTAGCCTGAAAAGGAAAAGTAAGAAAGGTAAGGGGAAAACCAAGCGAGTATTCAGCCACACAATCCAAATCCAAAAGTAGAGAAAGCTTTGAAAAAGGAGGACTATTGCTGGGGCACATCTATAATCCCAGCAACTAGGCAGGCTGGGACAGGAGAATCCTAAGTTCAAAGTCAGCCTCAGCAACTTAGCAAGGCCTTAACTTAGTGGGGCCCTGTCTCAAAATAAAGGGCTGGGGATGTGGCCCAGTGGTTAAGCACCCCTGGGTTCAATCTCTGGTACCAAAAGTACCAAAAAAAAAAAAAAAAAAAAAAGAGAGACTATTAATATTGATTTCTCACATGAGGTTCTATGGGCAATAAGGTCTTACAGTCCCTGTAAAGGTCTCATGTCCAGATTTGTTGGAAGGGCTGTTTAGTGGAAGCCCTAATGAAGACAGAGAAGAAACCAAATAGCTGTTAACTTCAACCAGGGTTGTGAAGGCTGAAGGATTTGTTGAAGACAGATAAGAAGAAAGAATAATTGGGCAAGTTAGTGGCTCAAGAGTTTGAAGCACATCAAAATTTGATTCAAGATATTAGTCAACATAATCAGCGAATACTACATCTTGGGGAAGTCCCCCTTCCTTTGGTGCATGTGGCAGTCTAAAGGGTCACCTAAAAATAAATGGGCTCGTGGCCTCTGGGCTCAGCAGCAAACTGAGGGAGGATAGACTTCAAGGAGGCGAGGGTTGTGTGACTGGTAACTCTAGTGACAGCAGCAATGGTCATTAGCAGTTGAACGCTTTTCCACAAAGATCAAAGCATTGTATTTTTTAATAACAGTTTTATTGAGACATAACCCATATACCATTAAATTCACCCTTTCAAAGTATATAATTCAGGGGGCTAGAGCAGTGGCTCAGTGGTTAGGGTGCTTACCTGGCATGCGCGAGGACCGTGGTTCAAACCCCAGCACCATGTACAAAAAAAAGTGTCGGAGCAATGAAAGCCACATGAAAAACTAAATACAATTGATTCTCTCTTTCTCTCTCTCTGTCTCACTGTCCATCTCTCTTTAAAAAAAAGCAAAATATATAATTCAGTAGTTTTTATGACATTCATAAAGTAAAACATTATATTTTAAAACTGGGGTCTTGAAACATGCTCTTTTTCCTTAGGTTGGGTTTACTAGAGAAATTCGGCCTGAGAGTGGAGGGGTCAGTTCAGAGTTCTTCCACTGTATATTTGAAGAGATGACCAAGCCAAACTACGGAATGTTCATGTATCCTGAAAATGGTTCCTACATGTGGTTTCCTGTCAACGTAAGTCATTTCTTTTCTCATAGTTTTCAAAACAGTAAAAGTATGCCACATACTGCAACCTGAAATCATAGCCAACTACGTAAAAACCATGTCATGCACAGCCTTGCAACCCCTATTTTAAGTAGTACTCATATAGTGCACAGAGCAGCAGCTATAGCATCACTGGGGAGCATGTAGAAAAGCAGAATCTCTGACCGCACCCCCAACCTGCAGAATTGGAACACATATCGATTAAGATCCCCCAGTGATTCAAACATGGATTAAATTTTTAAAATAGCATTAATAAAGTATAACTGAGAAATAATAGATTGCACTTATTTAAAATGTTGGGTTTGATAAACTTTGACACATTTGTATGCCCATGACACTTCTGCCACAATCCAAATAATGAAAATGTCCATCATCACCAGAAGTTTCCTTCTGTCCTTTTCTTATCCTTTCTTCTGTTCCCTTCCTCCAATGCTTAGGAACCACTAGTCTGTTTTCTGTCACTACAGAGTGGTTTAAATTTCTTAAAATTTTGTATAAATGAGATCATAATGTAGTTTTTAGTGTCTCTTTTTTCACTATTATTATTGCTGATATTCAACCATGTTTTAGCATGAATCCATTATTCAATCTTTTTTTTATTAGCAAGTAATACTCTATTATGGATATGCTATAGTTTGTATACCTAATCTCTGATGGACAGATGTTTGGGATGTATCCTGAATTTTGAGAAGTATTAATCTTTAATGTTTTAAATTAGGAGAGGAGTTACTGATAGAATCCTAGAAATAACATAAAATTGTTTCTTTTTTGGTGCCAGAGGTGCTTAACCACTGATCCACATCCTCAGTCCTTTTTATTTTTTTTTATTTTGAAACAGGGTCTCACTAAATTGTTTAGGGCCTCACTAAGTTTCTGAGACTGACTTTGAACTTGTGATCCTCCTGCCTTAGCCTCCTGAATTGCTGGGATTACAGGCATGTACTACCGTGCTCAGCTAAAAGGGATTGATTTCTCTAATGGTTATATTTTTTAAAAAAATCTTTGAATTGTAAACATTTTCTTTTAAAAGTGATAAAAAAAATTCCTGGGCTGAGGACGTAGCTTAGTGGTAGAACACTAGCCTAATATGCGTGAGGCCCTGGGTTCAATTCCCAGCAACACACACACACACAAAATAATTTCTAATTTCTCTGTTAGTAACATAGACCAAATAGTTCTAAAATAATCATATATTGACTTTCTGTTTATTGTCTTTTCTCATACACTTTCAAATTATTCTTCCAAACGACACAATGGAGGTTTGGAACCTAGAAAGGACAGGAAAGCCAAGGAGAATGATGAATGCATGTGAAAAAATACTGAAAGGGGTTTCATACTTTTTTGAGTATTAACCTTTAAAAGATAGGCTAAGGTGTGACCATGGTAGGACTTTTTATCAGTCTATCAGAAAGCATTTACTGAATGCCTCTTGATGGTCCCACATTGTATTAAATATTATAGGAGATTTGAATTAGTATTCAACACAATCTCTTTCCTCCGGAAACATTTTACATGTAAGATGGAGTGATAAAACAGCAGAAGCATTACCAACTGGTTCTAAAGTATATATAGATCACTGAACTGATGTGTTTTAGTTACTCAGCTGCATTGCCATTGCATCACGGGATGTTCGTCTGACAACCTGATGCAGACTGGAAGTGGAGGAAAAGCACACCCCTCCTTTCTTAGTGTTGTTTTCCTACAGGAATAGGAAGGCAGTGACTGTTAACTTAAATCCCAAAGCCATGTGCAGTGACAACACCGGTAGTCCCAGCAACTTGAGTCTGAGGTGGGAGGATTACAAGTTTGAGGTCAGCCTCATCAACTTAGCAAGATTCTGTCTTAAAATAAAAATATAAAAAGGACAGGGGGAAAAATAAATCATGAAACTTTGTTTATAATTGTTTTACATTTCAGATATGCTGTTGGTAACAAAAAATAAATTCATTTATTTAATATTCTATACTGTTAATTTCTACTGAAAATTATAGAGTTTTTTTATTTTTTTTAAGAGGGGAGGAGAGAATTAATTTTTATTGAGTTTTTCACGTGGCTTTTGTTGCTCTGACACTTAGTTGTGTACGTGGGTGCTGGGGTTTGAACCCGTGTAGTTGCGCATGCCAGGCAAGCACCATAACCACCGAGCCACCGCTCCAGCCCGAGTTTTTCATTTTTATTTTTTATTTTGAGACAGGGTCTCACTAACTTGCTTAGGGCCTAAGTTTCTGGGGCTGGTCTTGAACTTGATCCCCCTGCCTTAGCCTTTCAAGTCTGGGATTATATGTGTGCTCCACCATGCCAGCAAGGAATTTTGTATCACAAGCCATGAAAGAACTTCAGCTTTTTATTTTCCTGAAGCCCACTTTGTTTCCAAATGTTATTTTAGAAAAGGGAACTAAGAAATTTTCTTTACTAACCTAATTATCCCTTTGTATAGTTGATCATTTTGCTTTTCTTTTTTTCCAGCCCACATTTGAGAAGAAGAGTTATTTCCTCTTTGGGATGCTGTGTGGACTCTCCCTATACAATTCAAATATTGCCAATCTTTTTTTCCCACTGGCTCTGTATAAAAAACTTTTGAACAAAAAGCCATCATTGGAAGATTTAAAAGAACTCAGTCCTCTTTTGGGGAAGTAAGTATTTATATTTGTTTTTTTACTACTGTATCCAGTAAGTCTCAGTGGTTTAGACTTATTTCAATATTGTATACCCTTCAGATGAATTCAAATTTTAGCATGACTTAAAATTGAGTAAACCTATAAAAATGAAGGAAAGTCAGTGTTCCTCTAATTATTAACAAGTACAATAAATAGAACTCTGGTATGGTCTGTTGGCTTCATCTAGGTGTAAAACAGTCATTTTGGACAGTACATAATATATTTTTGGGTCATTGCATATGAATTGTAAGTATTTATGGCTCTCTAAGTATATATAGATATGTTTGGTTAATTGAAAATGAAAATGTGCTCCATTTTACTAGTAACTGAGAGAATGAAAATGAAATGTCATTTTTTTCTTGGGGCTGGAAGGGTGGTTCAGTGGTTGGAGCCCTTGTGTGCAATGCATGAGACCCAGGTTCAAGCCCCAACACCACACAACTAAGTGTCAGAGAAACAAAGGCCAGATGAAAAAAATGAATAAAATTGATTCTCTCTCTCCCCCATCCCCTCACTCTATCCCTCTCTTTAAAAAAAAAAAAAAATTTTTTTTTTCTTTCAGTCAGTGCTCTGGATCGAACAGCAGGGCCTCCTGCATGCTAAAGAAGCACTCTACCAGCAAGCTATATCCTCAGCCCCCTGGTGTTTAATTCTTTGTCACTGGAGGCTGTCCTGGGCACTGTGGGATGCTTAGAAGCATTTGGGGTTACTACCCACTAGATATCAGTAGAAATCATCCCAAATTGTGACAACCAAAGATGTCTCCAGATTTTGGCAGAGGTACCCTGAGAGGCACATCATCCCTGGTTGGATACCTCTGATCTAGAAGAGGGTCCTTTTTGTAGTTTGCACTATATATGGCAAGTGTCAATGGGGTAGCCATGGTTCAACAAATCAAACTAAAAGCAGAAGTTCCTCTAGGAAAAGGAGTGGAAAGGCAGAGAAGAAATTTACATTGCATTTGTTACATTCCTACATTGTTCACAATTTTTTCCATTGAACATTTATTTATTTATTTTGAAATTTCATAAGATCAACAAATATAACTTTTTAAACCAAAATTTTCACTAGGGGTTTGCAAGAAGTTCTAAATGATGAAGCTGGTGATATTGAAGACCTTTACATACATTTTTCCGTGAGTACTATTGATAGCCAGATTATAGTTTAGCTTTAATCTGTTGCTTTTGGTTTTTTGTTTGGTTTGGTTTGGTTTTGATTTTGGTTTCTTTGTGGTGGTACTAGGGATCAAACCTAGAACCTTGTGCTTCCTAGGTAAGCTCACACCTCTGAGCTACACTACCAACCCTAATCTGGATTTTTTTTCTGTTGTTGCTGTTGTTGTTTTGGTCCTAGAGAGTGAACCTAGGGGCACTTAACCACTGAGCAACATCCCCAGCCCATTTTTTATTTATTTATTTATTTTGAAAGAGTCTTGCTGAGTTGCTTAGAGACTTGTTAAATAGCTGAGGCTGGCTTTGAACTTGAGATCCTCCTTCCTCAGCCACCCCAGTCTCTGTGATTACAGGTGTGCACCACCACGTCTAGTGCTGATCTGTTTTTTGTTGTTGTTTTTTTAGTAATTTTATAGTGTCTTAAATATGGTATCCTTATTTATTTATTTTTGAGATGAGATCTTATTAGTTGCCTAGGCTGGTCTCCAAGCAATAGGCTCAGGTGAACCTCCCATCTTAGTCTCCTGAGTTGCTAGGATTACAGGAGAACAACCTTATGCTGGGCTTGGGATCCACGCTTTTAAAATTAATTAATTAATTAATTTATTTATTTTTATATTTTTATTTATTTAATTTATATTGGAATCAAGGATTGAACCCAGGGGCACTTAACCACTGAGTCACATCCCCAGCCCTTTTTATTTTTTATTTTGAGACAGGGTCTCACTAAGTTGCTTAGGGTCTTGCTAAATTGGTAAGTCTGATCTCAAACTTGCCATCTCTTTGCCTTAGGCTCCTGAGTTGCTTGGATTAGAGGCATACCCCACCACACCTGGCAGATCCAAACTTTTGGAAAGACATTTTACTTATGTACTGTAAAGGTTTCTCCCACTTATTTGATACCTTTTATCTATAGTTTTTCAAAACTACAGCAATTAATTAATGTAAACAATGTAAACAAAACAATAATGAATGTTTGAAATCTACACACAACATGTATTAGAGTAGGGTTTTTAAACTGTTTATGTGCATTTAAAAGGCTGAACTAGGGGCTGGAGCAGTGGCTTGGTGGTTATGGTGCTTGCCTGGCTTGAGCACCAACCCGGGTTCGAACCCCAGCACCACATACACAATGAAGTGTCGGGAGCAACAAAAGCCACATAAAAACCCAAATAAAAGTGATTTAAAAAATAAAAACAGAGGTTGGGGATTTAGCTCAGTGGCAGAGCGCTTGCCTAGCACGCACAAGGCCCTGAGTTCGGTCCTCAGCCCTGAAAAAAAATAAAAAAATAAAAACAATAAATCATTAGTCACAGTTATTTTAAATTCTATAGGGCAAAATATTCTGGCAGTAATGGTATTATTGGTGGTTGATTATTCGAACTTACTGTCATGTTTAGTACTGAATATATTTTGGTTACAGATACCTTGGGATCAAATTGATGTTGATTTAATTCCAAATGGAAACTCTATACCAGTGGATCAAAGCAACAAGTAAGTTTTAAGACCTAGACTCTCTAATTCAAATATTCATAAGATGTTTATATCACTATAGTTTAAAAATGTATTTTAGCTTCTAAGATGATCATATTAGCACCTCATCTTTTCAAGAGACAAAAAGGGCTGGAGTGGTAGCTCAGTGATTATGGCGCTTGCCTAGCATGTGTGAGCACAAGGATTCAAACCCCAGCACCACATACACAATGAAGTGTTGGAGTAACGAAAGCCACATGAAAAACTAAATAAAATTGATTCTCTCTCACTCTCTCTCACTGTCCCTCTCTCTTTAAGAAAAAAAAGATAAAAGGATTATGTGTTAATAGAAGTGAAGAAAGGATTCAAGATTAAACGTTTCTCACTTAACAAATATTTTGAACCCTTATGCAGTACCAGAACCTATTATAGAAGTGAAAAAGACTATCTGGATCTAAAATTCTAGTGTGGCAGAAAGATAATACATAAATAATTATGTAATGTCATATAAGGATGAGTGCTCTGAAAAAAATTAAAACTAATTAAGGAACTAAGAGGCTATAGGTGATGGTATGCTGGAGCCAGATGGTACCAGCATGTGAGAGCTGGTTGTTAAATTTTCAAAACTGGTGACAGTGTATTATTAAAGCTGTAGTAGCTTGAAATCCTTCACTGTAGGTATATTTATACCACAGAAGCAAGCAAGTGCTACAAAGGGAGGTTTTTCTTGCTCGCTCTCTTTCTCTCTGTTCTTTCAGAAAGATGGTTGTTAAACATTTACCAGCATACCACTGGTTCCCAGGGAGGGAGGAAGAGAGTTGATTTAGGTATGCTAGTTCACAAAGGCTGCTTAAGGGGTGGAGACAATCACATCTCTGGCGAAAGTGCCTCCAGTAATGACCCTGCTGTATTAGCCTATTTTTCATTACTGTAATGAAAAATCTGAAGCTGGGGAGCCTTTAAAGAAAAGAGGTGAGCTAGGAATGTAGCTCAATGGTAGAGTGCTTGCTTAGCACGCACAAAAACCTGGGTTCGATCCCTAGCACAACATATATAAATAAAAAATAAAGTTGATTTAGCTTACAAGTCTAGAGATTAAGGTTTCTGGTGATGGTCTTCTTGACTGCAGAGTTCTGAAGCTGCACAGGGCATCCATGACAAGTCAAGGAGTGCACTCCTCTTCTAATGTGGCCTCCAGTATTCTGGAGGGTTCCACTGGGATGACCTAAGTCATCCTAATGCCTCCCATAGGCCCCACCTATAAACACCACAATCAGATTAGGTTTCCACCCCCTCACCATGGGGATTGAATTTCAGTAGAGAAAGCCTGGAGGGATATTCAGACCACATCCAAATCCTTACCACTTACCATCAAAAAATTCATCATGTAGTAGAAAATGCATCTTGTAGCACAAGAAAATAATTCTGTAAAGTGACATGTGTTGGGAGAGGAGAGAGTGAGAGGAACAGAAGAACCAATCCTGAGAATATCATGTTCATACTGAAATTTGATAACTGATTGAAGCTATTAGGTAAAGAGGAAACATGGAGAGGAAATTTACATTGTAGGGCTACCTAGGAATGAGAGGCAGCAAGGCAGGGGAACCAAAGGTCATTATGGCTAGATATGAAAATAGAAGGGGGAAGCCAGATGAAGTGGTGCCTGCTGTGATTCACTGCTCATCAGCTACATGGTCATGAGGGGAAACAACCAATACTGTACTGTGTTGCTCAGTGATTTGTTCAGCAACCTTATGTGTATTAAATGCTTGTTTGATTTACAATGCTTTCAACTTACGATGGGCATGTTGGGATGTACCCCTATTGTAAGTCAAGGAGCATCTGTTTTCAGATTCGTTTTTTAAAGGTCCCCATGATTGCAGTGACTAAAATGAAAGCAAAATAAAATCATAATCTTCCTTATCTTCTCTAAGGTTCCTTCTAGAGGACCAGGTTTTTATATCCCTGTGTTGCATAGGCTTGTGTGCTATGCAGAAGAAATGTGTTTTTTTCCTCAATAGAAATGGTAAAAAAAAAAAAAAATTAGAGAATATTCTAGTCATTGGTAAAGTATCATTGACTTTTTTTTCCCTTCTCTCAAGGAAGGACTATGTTGCTAAGTGTGTTGATTACATTTTCAACATCTCTGTAAAGGCAGTTTATGAGGAATTTCACAGAGGATTTTATAGAGTCTGTGACTGGAAGATAATTAGACATTTCAAGCCTGAAGAACTAATGACAGCAATAATTGGAGATATTAGTTATGACTGGAAACAATTTGAAAAGGTGGGTGATACCTACAGAGCCCAAGTTTGTCCAAATGACTTCTATATATTCCCCTCCCAAAAATGTTTCTCTCCTTCTTTCTCTCAAGAATTCCAGGTATGAACAGGGATATGACAGATCACACCCCACTATAAGGATGTTTTGGAAGGCTTTCCACAAGTTAACTTTGGAGAAAAAGAAAAAATTCCTCCGTAAGTACTGCAGTATGATGGTTATACAATTATGTATGTTTTAAGAAGATAAATATTTTGTTTGTGATGAAGTCATTCTTTTTTGAGGGGAGGGAAGGGTGGTATGGATTGAACGCAGGGGTGCTCAACCACTGAATGACATTCCCAACCCATTTTTATTTTTTGAGGCAGGGAGGGTCTCACTAAGCTGCTGTGAAGTTATGCTTAATGGTAGGTCATATGTATTAATGGCAGAACAAGGAGTAGGATTCAGGTTCCCTGCCTTCAAGACCAGTTTTCTTTTCCTTATACAAGACTGTTTCCAATTTTAAAAATGAGAATAATTGCTGGGTGCAGTGGTGCATATCTGTAATCTGAGTGGTTTGGGAAGTTAAGTCAGGAGGATCACAAATTCAAAGCCAGCCTCAACAATTTAGTAAGGGCCTAAGCAACTTAGCGGGACCCTGTCTCAAAATAAAAAATAAAAATGGGCTGGGGATGTCAGTGAGTTAAGTGACCCTGGGTTCAATCCCTAGTACCAAAAAATAAAAAATAAAAAGAATAATTATAGACATATTGCTATTTTATAAACTCTTCCACACTGACTAATCCCATTTTTAGACTGACATCTCACCTCTTTTGGTTTTGTTTTTTTTTTAGCACCCCAGGGTACTCTACCACTGGGCTATACCCCAGCCTTTTTTATTACTTATTTTGAGACAGGGTCTTACCAAATATGCCCTTGAACATGTGATCCCCTGCCTCAGCTTTCAAGTAGCTGATATTACCAGCATGTGTCACCATATCCAGCTTCCATTTTGTTCTTTTTTTTTTAATAGAGGGAGAGAGAGAGAAGAGAGAATTAATTTCAGTTATTTTTCTTCTGGCCTTTGTTTCTTTTAAGCATAGTTGTGTACGTGGTGCTGGGGTTCAAACCTGGGTGCTCACACATGCAGCACACATGCAGTTGGAGGGAAGCACTCCAACCACTGAGCCACCATTTCAGCCCCTTTTTCATATTTATGAGACAGTTTGAAATATGTTAAAATTTTGAGTTAAGGGCTGGAGTAGTGGCTCAATGGTTACAGCACTTGCCTGACATGCATGAGGACGTGGGTTCGAACCCACATACATAACGTATCAGCATCATGTACATAACAGTGTCGGAACAAGAGAAGCCACATGAAAAACTAAATTTAAAGAAAAATTGATTCTCTTTCTCTCTCTCACTGTCCCTCTTTAAAAAAGAAAAAAAAATTGATTTAAAGGTAGACATTAACATTTGATAATGTTCCAGCCTCCCTTTGGTTTTCCAGCCTCCATCAGATTTTTATCTCATGTTCTTATCTTCATTTAACTATCTGAGCCCTTTGATATTAGGATGATATTAACTGTCTCCATTTTATAGTAATATAGTATTTTAGATATAATAATAATAGCAATGACAGCTGATCAAAGAGATGATAATAGCTGCAGCACTTACCATATTCTTATTCTGTGCCAGGCATGGAATCCATCACTTTACATCTGTTACCTCCCTTTATCCTAAGACTAACCCTATGAAGTAGGTACTATTATTTTTTCCCCTTTCAGACATAAGGGAAAAGAAGGTTGGAACATTTAGTAGCTTGCCCATGTTAGACAGCTGGTAAGTTTGAGCAGCAGAATTTGGACCAAGTAGGCTAAATCCAAGCCCAGCTCTTGACCACTAAATTCTGTCTCCACATGGCTGCTTTTAGTGGGAACCCACTAATTCTCTCACCTTCTCATCCCATTTTTTTTTTTTAAAGAGAGAGAGAGGGACAGTGAGAGAGACAGAGGAAGAGAGAAATAACTTTATTTTTTAGTTTTTCACATGGCCTTAGTTGCTCCAACACTCGGTTGTGTACGTGGTGCTGGGGTTTGAACCCGGGTCCTCGTGCTTGCCAGGCAAGCGCCGAAACTGCTGAGCCACTGCTCCAGCCCTTCATCCCATTTTTAAAATTTTTTTAAAGAGAGAGGGACAATGAGAGAGAGAAAAAAAGAATCAATTTTATTTAGTTTTTCTCATGGCTTTTGTTGCTCTGACACTTGCTTGTGTACATGGTCCTGGGGTTTGAACCCGCATCCTTGCCCATGCCAGGCAAATGCTATAACTGATGAATCACTGCTCTAGCCTTCTCATCCCATTTTTTAACTTTTTTTTTCTTTTTTGGTTCTGGGGATTGAACCCAGGAGCACTTAACTACTGAGCCACATCCAGGTCAAAGCCGCTCTCAGCAACTTAGCAAGTCTTTTTTATTTTTTTGTTTTGAGACAGGGCCTCACTAAGTTGCTTAGAGTCAGGCTAAGTTGCTGAAGCTGACTTTGAACTTGAAATCCTGTCTCAGCCTCCCAAACTTGCTGGCATTATAGGCGTGGACCACCTCACCTGGCACAATTCTGTTTTTCTTTTCTTTTTTTTTTTTTTTTTTAAGAGAGAGAGGGACAGTGGGAGGGAGAATCAATTTTACCTAGTTTATCATGTGGCTTTCATTGCTCTGACACTTCATTGTGTATGTGGTGCTGGAGTTCAAGCACATCCTTGCACATACCAGGCAAATGCTGCAACCGCTGAGCCACTGCTCCAGCCCCCCACTCAATTCTTAATATACCTTTCTTCTTGCTGTGTGTGTGTGTGTGTGTGTGTGTGTTTTAAGAAAGAGGGACAGTGAGAAAGAATCAATTTTATTTTAGTTTTTCATGTGGATTTCTGTGGGGTGCTGGACTGTCCCCCGGGAGCCAATCAGGAGGAGGATAAGTGCTGAAGGCTGGAAACTGGGCCCCTCCTTGTCCGGAGACCCCTTCCCTCCCAGGCAGGAAACGAGTCAACCACACGCAGCTGATGGCAGCCCAGAATCCGTTTATTATCAAGGCACACAGGATTTTTATGTAGGGAGGAGGGGAGACAGCCAAGGAATCAATAATCCTTCTAAGGGAGTTGCCAGGGGTTATGCAGATTTCGAGTACAGACAAAGAACTAGGTAACAGCACATTCCAACCCACTCTAATCTTCATTTTGCATAACAATTAGGAAGCTTAACAAAGCAGGACCTAGCAGCTCTTCCAGAAGGAACTTATGGAAATAGTAACAAGATCGCTCTAGGGCAGCTGTTGAAATGGGGGTGAAGGGTACACCCCAACAGATTTCGTTGCTCTGACACTTTGTTGTATACGTGGTGCTAGGATTTGAACCCACATCCTCACACATGCCAGGCAAGTGACATAACTGCTAAGCCACAGCTCCAGCCCCTTTTCTTGCTATGTTTGTTGCTAATTAGTAGGCTGGAGGATAATTCTGACTTCTTCACAAACCCAGTGTATTTCTCTATCAAGCCCAACCACTTTTCTAATCTTTTTTCTTAATGGGAAACTTTGCTTCAGCCTTGTGCTTCAACTGTCTATATTTTTTTTAATGAAGCAGATTTTATTGATGCAAAACATTTTAAAGCCAAACTCAAAATGTTTAATTGATTGCTAAAATAGAAAATAAGCCAACCAATCTCTTCCTTCCTTCCTTGCTTTTCTTGGTAAATCCATAGTCAGGAGCCTCTCTTTCCATGAATGCTTTTGTTCTAGGCCTTACATTTCTTTCCAGGACCTAATGTACACAGATAGGAACAGAGCTGGAGTAGCAAAGGTATTGGACACTGCCTCTGTGTCCAAGGTTTTCTGGAAAGAGGGTTCTTGTTAAGACTCCACGTGGACAAGAAATGCAGGTGCTATTGTGATGGAACTTGAGCTGAGATCCTGATCATACTGCATTGGTCCACACTGAGACAGGTTACTGACGGCATCACAGACCCGAGTCACGCCTCCCCGGGCATCTCACTGAGGTGGACCTTCTGGCCCAGCATCCACTTCCACTTTGTCTTTAGTCGTCACATATCCAACTGTGGCAGTGAATCATTCTTATCTTTTGTAACTGAATACATGTGAAGATTCCTGGCCCGCTCATTTGTAAAACCTCCCTTGATTTGGGTTAGTCTCACATTTCTCCTGATCACACTGAGGTGATGCACTTTGGACAAGGACAGGATACTGCAGAAGAGATGTGTCTTCGGTGAATGCAACTGTCTGTTTTCAGTGGGTTCACTATATGGTCCCACCTTTGGCTTTTCTGCCTGTCTTGTGTTGGCCTAGAATAAAACCAATCTAGTGAAAAACAAAGAAAATTACTTTTATTTGGGCTAACTAGGATTACAATGTGGTGAAACACAGATTTGAACAATCATGAATTTTTGCACCTAGGTTTTAGAATGGTAGCTGTATTTATTATAGCTTTATACTGCAAGTGGATTGGAAATTTACATCACCAATGAGTCCAGAATTTTGGCTGGTGCTGTCAGAGGGATCAGGTGTGGTCTGTCTCAAGGAGTAGTCTGGGGGAAAGGGGTTCATTGTACAGATGCTCAACAAAGATTAACAGTGTTTCAAAGGCCAGCTCCAAGGATGGGTATGTCTATAGTTTAAAGGCTCAGCTGTGGACTTATCTAAGATACCTTCCTCTGACTTCATTTGGGTACTCTGAACCAATGCTACTCCATTATGGTTTTCCTTCACACTTGAAAGCTCACCCAGCTCCTTCTACAGAACTAGACAGTGTGACCTCCCCAACCTGCCATCTCTCTCCCTGCCCTGAGTATCACCCTGAAGTAGGCTCTTAACCTTGTATTTCCTAGCTGAGCTAAATTAACTTCCTTATATCTTGCTATTGTCTTTATTCGTGTGTAATTTCCCTGCACCTAGATCATGAACTTATAGAGGGGGAAAAAAAAAACAAAAAACCCCCAAAAAACCCCAAACATCCATGATTTTTCTATTTATTTCTGCATGTGGGCACTCAACGTTTAGTAAATACAATCATTAATTTGTTTTAAGTTCTGTTCCTTCTATGAAATATCTTAACCAAATTGTATTCCTTTCTAGTGTTTCTTACAGGATGTGATAGGCTACATATAAGAGGCATACAGAATATAGGAATAATATTTCGCTGCCCTGAAACTTTGAGCGAAAAAGACTATCCAAGGACAGTCACGTGTTATAGTATTCTAGACCTGCCTAAATATTCTACAATGGAAAGAATGGAGGAAGCACTTCAAGTAGCCATCAACAACAACAGAGGCTTTGTGTCCACCTGACATCACACTGCAAAGATGACCTACCTTCCAGAGTCTCAGGGAGGCCTCAGGTGCTCAGGTCTCTAAATATTATCCAGAATAATATTTTTGGCAAAACAAACAAAATTATGTAAAACAACATCTCCTGTATCCCTAACTTTGCTATTAGAATGCTAATACAATAATTGCTTTTACTGAATTATTTCCTTAACAATAAGTATCATTTAAAAATAAACTGAATAGGGGCTAGAGCTGTGACTCAGTGGTTATAGCGCCTGCCTGGCATGCCCAAGGATGCTTTCAAACCCCAGCACCTTGTACACAATGAAGTGCTGGAGCAACAGAAGCCTCATGAAAAACTAAATTGTTTCTCTTTCTCTTTGTCTTTCTCTCTAAAAAAATAAAATAAACTGAATATGGGCTGGAGCAGTGGCTCAGTAGTTGGGGCACTTGCCTGGCATATGCCAGGACCCAAGTTCAAATCCCAGCACCACATACACAACTAAGTGTCAGGGGAACAAAGGCCAGATGAAAAAATAAAGTTGATTCTGTCTTTCTCTCCTCTCTCTTTAAAAAATAAAGAATATTAATAATATCTAGATGTTTTAAAAAATATTATTGCACCTCTGATAAACTGTCTGCAAGATATAACAAGTTTGAAAAAAATAAAAGTATAAACTAATTTTTACATGTTTTTAAGGTATATCGACATATATTAAGGAATGTCTCCAGAATTTTTGATTTTAGCAAACTGCTGGATAACTTATTTGAAAAATGTGAATATTAAAGGATTAATTCATTAAATAATTATTTATATATTGTGTTCCAGGAACCAGTTTAAAAGCAGTGATAATTACTTTCATCAAACACTGAGCCCAACTAGGTACTCCTCAAGTCTACTTATACTTGCAGAAATGTTTAGTTGAAATGTGTATTATTTTTCTGGCTATAAATAAATAACTTGTTCTAACTATCATCAAAAATAGGTAATGAATTTTGTAAACCAGTCCTAGGTAATATTAATTTTAAACTGTTATGTAGGTTTTGTGTGTGTGTGTGTGTGTGTGTGTGTGTGTGTGTGTGTGTGAGATATAGCTTTGAAACGATTCCAAACATTCAGCCAGGCGCAGTGGCACAAACCTATAATCCCAGTGGCTCTGGAGGCTGAGGAAGAAGGATTGCAAGTTCGAAGCCAGCCTCAGCTACTTAGCCTGACCCAACTTAGTAAGATCTTATCTCAAAATAAAAAATAAAATGGGCTGGGGATGTGGCTCAGTGGTAAAGCACCCCTGGGTTCAATCCCTGATACTGAAAAAAAAAAAAAAGAAAGAAATGATTCCAAACAGACACACAATTTGCCATATGAATGACATATATTTTGCTGTGATAACAACCTGAAGTGTTAAGTCCCTTCCTATGAGAATGTTATGTTACACTATCAGACCCTATATGTAATTTTCTGACCTTAACTATTAGACTCAAGTGCATATTATACCCAAGAGTTTGACAGACACTTTGAGAGTTTAGGCTGTGGCAACCACACCATGTTGGCCACTTCTCCAAAGATCTAGAGCTCATGCCATGGAAGGGGAATGTGGATACTTTGAGCTAAGCCCCAAAGCCTGGCCAGGCAGCAAGAGCACTGCCCACGAGTCCAGTCTCTGTTGAGGACGACTATCACACAGGGACGCTTTATTTCCACAGAGGGCCATTTCCATCCTCATGGCAGCACTGTAGACTTTTAATTAGACTCCAATGACATTGGAACTCACGTAAGATGTGGTTAATGTATCTCCTCTATTGAATGTATTCCCTGTGAAATTTTTTTCCATTATTATTCTCCTCCAACACAGAAAAAGAAGAAAAATCTTTGCATGGCAATAAAACATGTGATTCATGAAACTATACTTTGATCATCATCTCATTTGAACCAAACAAAACAAAGTTTAAGTTGTTCTATGAATACCTGCTACTGCCCTAACCATTCCAAGAAGCTTCGTATTAGTGGTACTTTGGGAAATGGAATACTATGGGGCCAAGTCCATATTGGGGTTCTGATGTGAAAAAAGGGCAGAAATCACCTGAAGATATACAAAATCAGAGAGAGAACTTGCCAGGGACACTAGGATATAAAGTGGCCAGTAAAACTATAAACCCCCAGGAATCCTCAGAGTTATTTTGGGCTGTCTGGTTTCCACTTTAATAAGTGGAATGAAAGCCCTGATTTATTCTATTTGAATTTTAAAGGGAAAAGTAATCCCTAAACCTTAGGGATCCCCAGCCACCTGACTTTCAGTCTGTGTTCAGTTGTGCTTTTCTGGCCTTTCACCACCATTACTTTTTTTTTTTTTTTTTTAATGCAAATGGGTGCATACGAAACGGTTAAGGAAGAAATTAGAACAATTCTATACACAATCATTCCGAAAGCCAGGAATGAGGGAACACTTCCCATTTCATTCTTTGACCTTGGCAATGCCCAATATCTAAAAGAGGCAAGCCCAGTATGGTAGCACAGGCATATAATCCCAGCTACTCTGGAAGCTGAGGCAGAAAGATCTCAAGTTGCCTGAGTAACTTAGTGAGACTCTCTCAAAATAAGAAGGACAGTGCTTGCCTAGCATGTCTGAGGCTCTGTATTCAATCCCCAGTACTGAAAGGAAAAAAAAAAAAAGACGAGAGAAACAAAAATACTTTACTGAATCTTAATACATTGAATACATCTTTTTTTAAAAAAAAGGGTAATGTCTATGATCAAGTGGGGTATAGTCCAGAAATGCATTCAAAAATCAATTATATTTTACCATAATATAATTAGTACAGACAGAAAAGAAACTCAACAAAGTTGAACACCCACCCATAAATACTCTCAGAACACAAGGACTAGAAGAGAGCTTTGCCAACCTGATAGCTTGCTTACAGTTAAATTCACACTTAATGGTGGAAGACTGAATGCTTTCCTGTTAATACCACCTCTCATCGCTTCTACGCAACATTGTACTAGAGATACAAATCTGTACAAAAGGGCAAAGAAAACAGCACAGATTGGAAAGAAAGAAACAAAATGGCTTATTTGCAGAATCTACAAAGACTAGAACTATTAAGTAAACAGGCCTCAGGATTCAAGGCCAATATATTACAAGTTAATTGTATTTCTATATAGCCACCACAATCATAAATTGAAATTTGAAAAAGAACCATTTGCAGTATCAAAAAATAAGAAATACCAAAGAATAATCTAAGGATAATTTTAATAAATATGTAACTATTTACCAAAAACTATAAAATGTTATTGAAAGCTTTGAATTAATGTAGAGGGAGAGATCATGTTCACTGATAAAAACACCACATCAATTCTT